>AYEL01062754.1:0-13743 GCA_000484575.1 Olivierus martensii
TCGTTTATGTGATAATATTATATATGAATAATAAAATTATCATATTATATGAAATATGATTATTTTATTATTCTTATGATTTACAATTTGTGAATAACAAACAACAGAAATTAATTTAGAGGCTCTTCAATAAGATCATTATATGCAATTCCTTAAACCAACTTTTCTATTTCTTGAATGTTATATGTCAGCTAGATGGCTGCATGGTAAGGCAGTGACTTACCATATAGAGGATTTGGTTCAAATCTGGGTTTTACATCTCCAGTTTTTCAAGAGGGATCTGGCAAAGGCCCATTGAATCTCATTCGTCAACTTTTCTGTTGATTCCATCATCCATCATAGGTGTTGTCCAGTCTGTGGTGAGCTCTTTAAATTATCACTAGATAAAAGTATATTCCATGTGCATTATATGTATGCTAATAACTTAATGTACTCTAATCTTGCATATCATACATGTTTGAAAATTTTAAAATTATTGACGAAATAAAAACTTCAAATGCTTTTTTATTGATTGAAATTATATATTTTTATTTGTTTATTAATGTGATACTCAGGATTCAGTGCTATTGACTCTCTCCACAATTGTTCTCTATCTTATTCTAGTCATGTGAAATATTTTCTTCTACATCCTTGATATTTATAATGGCAATATCCTCCCAATGCAAAGATGCTCTTATTCAGATTTCTTTTCAAGGCTGACTGATAGCATGATTCACACATCTTCATCATCAAATTGAATTGTTACTCTGATGATATTTTCCATTGAATTTACTATTATCAAATGATCTTTATCTAGTAATTTCATCCTTTCTGGGGCTGAAATTTTCCTTAAAATTTAAAAAAATATCTTAGACTCTTTTTATTTTGTCTTGATAATGTTTGGGACTTGCGATCACATGTAATAAAAAGTAAAACTAGTTATTTTGTAAATACTAATTTTAAGAATTTTCTGATATTTGTTTTGATAAAAACTTTTGTAATGAGAAGTAGCAGAAATTTTCTTTGTATAATCTACCACAGTGCTTCTCAAATTTTTCCACTTGGTGACCCCTTTTACCCAAGAAAATATTTTCATGATCCTGGGTATAGAGATACAGTCAATTCTCATATTTGCGGTAGTTACATTCCATAAATTATTCATGAATATTGAATTAGCGAATACTGAACCATTGTGCCTATAGAAATATAGAGATAGGTTCCTGCAAACCTTTCTTCCCAGTATTTTCATCCTAAGCTTTATGTGTGTTTTTCTATTTAAAGACACCTTATTTAATGTGTATTATATTACTTACAAATAATTACACTATATGCTGTGTATAGTACTATATACAGTATTATAATTGCAATAATCTTTATTTAATTTTTTAAAACACTAACTATGTAGTAAATAAAATCTTATTTTTGATGGGTAGTTGTTTCATGTTGCAGGATGTTTGATGTGGCACTTGACACATTGTCTTTCTGAACTGTATTGAAAAACTGCGTCAGCCTTGTCTGCGTTGCTTTCTGCCTTAAATCTTTTAAAATCTCAGTGTAAGGAGCAAATGAGCAGGAAATTATGCACCTAAACTTGAAGCTGTGTTCAAGCATAGGGTCATATTCTTCTGTGCTACCTGTGGTCTATAGAGTGAGCAAGAATAGGTAATGAAACTTTTCAGGCAGAATGACACAGAATCTACATTTAGTAACAAATAACTTCCTTTATTAGAGAAAGAGAGTGAGAGAGAGAGAGAGTTTAAATGGTAACAGTATTCTTCCACTCAGTGGAAGTCTGCGAATAAGTGCGAAAGCTTCGCAAAAATCGATTTTGTGGTTACAAATAAATTTCTGCGAATATGGAATCCGCGAATAATGAGAATCGACTGTATATAAACTAGGAATATGAATTAAAACATTTGCTAAAATTTCTGCGATCCCCAAATTTTGTTGCAGTCCCCATTTGGGGTTGCGACCTACACTTTGAAAAGCACTGATCTACCACATACCTCCTTATTCATTGAGTTGATTATTCTATTTAAGAATCAATTCAATGAACAAGGGAGATATGTGCTAGATTATACAATGATAATCATATTTGAATTAATTTGATATATTTATATCAAATCTTGATATAAATATATCAAATTAATTCAAATATAAATATGATACATTTATATCAAACTTTAAAAATATATTAAAATTGATTTGATATATTTGAATATATTTTTAAAGTTTAATGGAATATCTTTTATCTGAAAATCTTTAAATACTGTACTCATAAATAAATAACTAATCCAAATGATAAATTAGAGAGAGAATTATTTCAATAATACTCTTAAATGTATAGCATTTAAAAATTCATTATAAAAAGTTTTCTATATATAATCATGGAAAATGGTCATTGATTCTGTTCTTTTTTATTTCATTTGTATAATAAATAAAATATACTTATTATTTTTATTTTTATTGATTAAAATGTATTAATCATCATAATAAATCTATATATAATGGCTATAAACTGTCTTTCAATGCTAGTTATTGATTATTTTTTAATTCTATGTACTATTATATTACAGAATGACATAATGAATAAGAATGTTTTCAGGAAATTGCTGATGATAGACTGAAAAGAATAAGTGAATTACTCCAAGGTATTAAAATTCTAAAATTGTATGGTTGGGAAATGAAATATGCTAATCATATTGAAGCAGTTCGTGAAAAAGAATTAAAATTATTGAAAAAGGATGCTATATATGTTGCACTTAATAGTAAGTTTTAATTAATTATATCTAAATTTAATTGCAAATGTTTAATAAAAATGATAATATTTTATAAATTAAATAATGATCTTACCATTTTTAATTTTAAAAGAAAAAATATAAAATAATTATTTCATATTATAAATTAGGACCATAAGCAGATATTTTTTGTTAATATGTTTTACTTTAGTCATGATTTATAACAAGTTCTTGAAAGAACTATTCTATCTAATATCTCTGAAGAAGTGGTTTCTTTCTTATACAAAAATTGTATACAGGGTGCTTCAGCGAAAATAATTGCTACATTAATAGCTTCAGCTAAATCCGGACAAAATAAACAATTTAATTAAACAAAATTTTATTTAACAAAAAGAATAAAATTATCAAAATTATCATTTGCACATTAATTTGGGATATCTTTAAATTAAAATTACTCGATGTAATTCCCTTCTGCCTCAATTACTGCCTCGATCCTCAACCAGAAACGATGACATGCCCTGCGCAACGCCTGCTTGTCCAGGTTCGAAAACTCTGCCTCAATAGCGGCCTGGAGAGATGCCACTTTAGGATGTCTCGACCTATTAGAGACCCTTTCAACAACGCTCCATACATAACAGTCCAAAGGATTCAAATCTGGACTGTTAGGAGGCCAGAATTCTTTAGACCAAAACATATCCACATTGTCTGACAACCAGTTTTGCACTAAATGACTGATATGCACAGGTGCACCGTCCTGCTGAAAGATCTAGGGTCTCCTGGAAGCCACAGTTTCCATCCAAGGTTTCACTATTGTTGTAAGAACATGCAAGTAAACCTCTTTTGTTATGGTTTCTCCCTTTCCAAAGAAGTGCGGAGGCATGATGTCACCTTCACTGGAAACAACAGCTAGGACGTGAACACTGGCCGGAAACTTCGTCCTAGCTATTACAGGAACATCTTCAAGGTCATAGGCAAGCCAACGGTCATTTCTCCGGTTTACTTTGGCATCAACAGTAAAAATTTTCTCATCAGAAAAAAATTTGATGCGTCCTGCAGCTTCATTCTTCATTGAACACAGAAGCAAGTTGCAGGGAGCAGCTCTCTTCGTTTTAGCGGCATCAGACATCATCTGTCGTACTTTTATGAAGTAGGACTTGTACCATAGGTCCTCTTCTGCAGTTCGATGCATTGTGGCTCACTCACACCCAATGTTTTCGCCAATTTCCTGAGAGATTGTCCTGGGTCCTCTGAGATGAGCTCTTGAGCCCTTTGGACAGCTTCCAGTGCCCTTGACGATCTCCCCTGGAATGGCTCTTCCTTGCCAGGTTGGCAGAACCTTCACTTCTCTGAAGCTGCATATCTAGCAGGCAACATTATAAACTGTCGATCTTGGATAGTTAAAGGAATTATTTCGAAGGTGAACGTCCTGCGCAAAGGCCTTCGATTATTGCTGCTCTCCAATTATATTCTGCACTCAATCTTAACTGATCAGCCATTCTGTACTTATCCTCAAACACATTGTCTGTCTGGCTTACTAAAATGTCAGCAGCATCGTAGCGCTGACGTAAAATATGGCGGGAAATTCAATTTGAAATTTGTCCGGATTTAGCTGACACACCCTGTATATTTAGAAATGGTTGAAGATCTGAATTTAAATAATTATGATGAAATCATCATCATTACTATGATTTTCTATAATCAATAAAGATTTTCAAAAAAATCTTAATTGATTCAAGTATATTAGGAGATATTTTAGAATTTGAATATTACCATTTTTAAATAGTTAAAGATACATAATTAAAATATCATTTTGAAGTTGTTTTCAATGATATGACATCTTATTGAATTTCATAAAATCTATAAATTTATTCTAAAGGTACAATACTAATAAGTTATTAATGATATAAATTTCTTTTTCCTTTATAAAAAAATAAACTAAAAATTCAATTTATTAAATTTTGAAAGACTAATAAAAAAAAATATTGTTTTTTAATAAAATTTTTAGGTTTATGAAATAAATTTAATTGTTATGAAATTGCTGTCTTTATCAATATTAATTATATGTTTCAGAAAAAATTTTTGCAAGTAAGTTAATAATAATATCAGAATGCTGATTATAAATTTTGAAATGTATGGAATACATTTGTATTGTAATGAAATATTGTAGAGTCAATTTCAAATATTAAGTTTAATGACAAAAATATAATTAGAGAAAGTTTACATGTGTATAAAAATAATTTGTATCAAATCATTTCATAAAAATTGTACGTATTGTGTAATTCTGCTCGTACAATTTACTTTTAATAAATGAATAAATGTGAACTCTTGACAGTTTCATTTCAAAAATCAGGAATCATTTTGAAAAGCATATGTGAAATATATAAAATGAAAAATGAATGCAATTTTTTTTTAATTTTAAATTTTTTTCTCAATTTCAAAAATGAATGGAAAGTATAATTAGCATTTATTTCATAAAAAAAATGAATTCTAAAGTACTCCTGGCAGTATAGATGAATTCATTAAAAAGAAAAAGGTCACCTTTTTTTTTTTTTAATGAATTCATCTATATTTATACTAATTCAGAAAGGTAAATTTGTTATTTTGAAAAAAATGATATAAGTTATTTTTTAAAAGTATATTAGATATTCTGAATTCTGATGGTTTGGAAATGTAACTTCCATTTATAACATTGTCCCTATGGAAAATTATGTTCTGAGTTATGATGGAGTTGAACTACAAACAAAATTTTTTAATACATTGTAAGATGGATACTTCCTATTTGTAAGCTGGATTTGTATAAGTCAGGAAGTTCATTGAAAATTGATCAATGTTTTCCATTTCACATATGATCAGGATATATAATACAAATATTGGAAATTTTAATATTCCATTATACGTTATTAGAATTGCATTCTCTAAAATATAATTTTTTTATGTAATGTAAGTATTAAGCAAAGGAATATTAAGATGTAATGCAAGTGCAAGAATTTGTATGAATTTTTAAAGCAAAAAACTTCTTTCTTTTTTCATTTTTTGAAAAATCCAAAATTGTTCAGTGATTTTTTTTATTAATCTTGAAAAATATTTATACAGATATTAATTTATTTACAGCTTTTATTACTCAAGCATCATCAATTATTGTTACTCTTGTTGTAAGTATTAATTTTTCTTGATATAAATATTAAAATAATTCATAAATACAGTATATGAATAATCAATTTTTTCTGTTTATATTTATATTCTAATGATTATATCAAAACATTTCTAAGTCATCTTATACAAAAATACACAAATAGATTTTTTAATATGTATTAAAAAAATTATTTGGACTAGGAATAATATTGTATATGAAGTATATTATTTTTAAAAGTAATTTGATGTCAAATATTTATGAAAAATTCTTTATATATCCAATTATTGGCTTTGTTCCAATTCAGTTAATATATTTTATTTTTTAAATTGGCTCTGAAGAGTATATTTATATATGGAACTGTTTATAGATTGTATTTATAACAAGTTTTTAGTTAATAATAGTGGCTGTTTTATTATGTTTTTGCTTGTAATTCATTTGAGCAAGAATTTTACAACAGTGAAATGTTATATTAGCTTGCTGATATGAGCAATATTTGAATCCCACAAAATTTAAACTAAGATATTAATATAGTTTTATTTTTAAATTTTATATAAAATATAATGTTTCATATATATTTTTAGACTTTTGCAATATATTCAAAAATTGAAGGTAAAGCATTAACTCCTTCTGAAGTATTCACTGGTCTTGCATTATTCAACCAATTGACAGTTCCATTATACATCATACCTTTTGTTATTCCTATTGTCATTAACTCTGTTGTAAGTATTATCAAAAAATTAATCAAATTATACAATTATACCCTGTATATATATATATATTTAAATTATTTAGATTTTAAATTATAATTATTAAATACTGATAGTTATAAGTTTCCAAGTTTACAAGTCTTTTTAAATATGAATTATCAAAAAAATCAAATATATGAACATTAATTTCAAAAATAAATGCTAAACATAACAAAAGTTCAACAAGACTGCACAAAACACAAACCAAAAAATAAAACTCAAAACCCTTTAGCAGTCAAAAAACTTTAATCAGAAATATTTTCAATGCACTTGGCGCCTTCCTCAGCAGATACTATAAATCTCACCCTGTGTGCCAAGTGCATTGAAAACATTTCTGATTAAGATTTTTTGCCTGCTAAAGGGCTTTGAGCTTTACTTTTTGGTAAATGCTAAATATTTATAAATAATCATTTCAAACCACATATTCCTGCTATATGGTATAGCTATATACAAATTTGTAGCAGAAACTCTGCTGCTATAAAATTGAAAAATCAAACTGGCAGCACAAGAAACAGAAATAGCACATTTTCTAGCTGCCATGATTTTACCAGCACATTATATAAATAATTTTCATTCCTGGATTACATCTAACACAATAATTCATCTATATAAAATGTTCATCTGCAAAGTTGCTATTTTAAAAAATAACCAATAATAACAAGAATAACCTATCCTAACAGTTTTAATAACTCTGCAAATTCAGAGTCTGGCCTGAGCTCAGGTCTTTTACTATTTCCTGCAATAAATATAAATCAAATCAAACTAATCTATCAATAACTAACATCTACCCGACAAAACAAACAATTGAAAAACTTAAAGTATCAAGCAAATGCTAGATCTAAATAAATTGAATAAATTCTCAAAACAAGTAAAGTTAAATAATAAAATATAAATTTATTTGACTCAAACACTTACAAAAAAAGTGTAAACCAAAGCTTTATTTAAGCAATAATAAAGCACAAAACAAGTTATCAATAAAACTTATTTAATCAAAATTCAAATATACAAAAATCAAATATTCACAATAAATATAACTTTAAATATTAATTAATTCTAATACCTCCACTTCCGATACAAACTTAAGCTATGATCGATCTTTATAAGAAAGTTAAAAGTCACTCATCAGCTCTACTGCAATACAAGACATCTATCTGTGTCAGTTGACTTGTATGGTTTTATACACATGACTTTTACAATCCTGAGCTTTCTCATTTATGTAAGTCATGTAACAAGTTCAAATTTCTTAGTTTACAGAGCAATCAATTCATGTCATCCTATTTACAAATTAATTATGTATTGAATAAAACATCGATAAGAGATCATTCTTATATTCTCACATTGGATCATGGTAAATTATTTAGAATAGATGATGTCAACAGCTGAGAAAGTTTATTTGGGAACTCTCTCAGCTTTTGATGTCATCTATTCTAATAGATGAGACGGAGAACATGGAAAGTGAGTTAACTCTTAAACTAAAATATAACACATTAAATAATAATGAAAATAATAAGAAATAATAAAGAGCATAATAAAATAATAACAGGATAGGTCAGAGTTAACTTCTTCACACATCTACTTATTTGTCAATAATAATGAAGAATAAAAATTCTTTAATATTTATAAGATATAAATAATTATTATTATTATAATTTGCTTGATTTTAAATGAAATACAGTGGGTTCTTGTAAATGTCAGAGTTAGATTCCTGAAAATTGCAATTAAAACTGAAATGATGTTAACTGAAACAAAAACACTATCTATCTTACTTATTTGGCTTATAGTTTACTTTTATTTAACTCTTAAGTCAGAGTTACATTCCTAGAGCATTTTCTTTGCGATGCTAGAATTGATAATATTTAGTAAATTTCATCATCTAGTCATTTCTACATTATTCAAGATTGAAATGGATGAATCTAATAAAAGACACTTAGAATTCAAAGATATATCTTTGAATAGTTTTTCCTAACATTTCTCAATCATTCACTAATATCATATCATTCCTATCACATATCACATGCTGACTATACCCAATGAAACCAGCATGACTATAGAGAAAGGAAGCCAAGCTCAGATCCTAAAAAAATTCTTCCAAGATGGAATTTGTCCTCTGGTTGAAAAGTTGAAGCATTTCCATGTGATGAATTCAACCAATTGACCTATTGCAATTGACCTATAGTTTAGTTTAATATTATATTCTTAAACAATATTGGTATACTTGAATTAATGCTATATTAAATGTGGTTATCTGGTTTTCTATAACTACACTATAGGTTTTCAACATGTTTTCTGTCTTTTGTAAAAAAGGTAAGAAAAAAGGATTTTATTTATATATCAAAAATTGGAAAAATTTTCACATGATCATAAAATTTACTGACTCAATTGCACTGAATTCTTATCACACATTTGTGCCAGCTGTATGATCTGCCCTATTTGTTTCTAACAAAGATCATCTTACTGATTCTTTCAGTTTTGTTTTGTTAAAAATATGTGAATATTCATGTGTGGATAACCATACATAAATTAATTTTTTTGTAGATATTTAAATATTGGATACTGCACAAATGTGATACATAATATATAAAGTGGTCACATTGTGTTTACTTTGTGATAGTAATACATTCTATGATAACAACTGGATGCATCTATTTATTTATTAAAATGCCTATTTCGTCTTAATTATATTGAGGTAACCGTCTTCATGGCAACATCAGAACACAAGACAAGTTAACCTTGATCTTGTACAGTATAAAAGGTCAAACACATCATCAAACGACCACTTCTTTTACTGAGCCCTTTTTCGAGTTGACTCTTTGCTGATTGCCTCGTACCTCGACTCATGTGCGAACGGTTTCTACATGCAGTGATTTTAGTATCTGTTCAAATTAATGTAAAATCCAGTTGTAAAATATTGTATGTAGAATGCTCATAATAATATTCTATAGAGTTAGGTGAAGTTCTTTTGAAATACAAATAAATAGTTCTGAAAATGCATTTGGATTTGTATTCATTGTTGAAAGTTAGCCGATCTCTTCAATATTATTAAAAATATGTAGATGTATATTCATATATAAATAAATTCAACAATATTAGTATACTCTTGCTTTCACAAATAAATTTAAGAATGTATAGATCAATCTTTTTTAATGAATTAAACATTGCTGCTGTTAATGCACATATCAGTTGATATTAAATGGAAATAGTGATTTCTGATGTTTCTGATTGACAGTTTGTGCACTTTCAAATAGTTCTATTCATTTAGAAAACATAAGATGATTATTTTTTAGCTGATTTTGGGCGTCAAATTTGCAAACTAATGATAAAAAATCAGAATCAAAACAGTCAGTAGATCTGTTTGGATTTTTTATCATTTTAAATTTCATTTAATATTTTTGTTCGGATTTAGAAATAATGAAAATTTTTAATATATCTTTGATATTTTCTACTGAATGAACTGAATGACATTTTCTACTGATTTTCCTTTTAACAAAATCATGTAGCAAAATACAGTTGGACAGGGTACAACATGCTTTTTCTTTGTGTTACATCATGACATTTCAATATAAGTAACCTTATTTATTCCAATAATGAATTGGCTTTGGAAAATTTTAAAATTGAACTAAATCAGTGATTTCTTTTATAATGACTTGCTCATATTGTTCTAAAACTGTAAAGCTGGAAAATCTGCTTATACATGAGTTTGATATTTTTACCAATCTTCAAATTTCAAAATAGAGGGGGTCAGCTTGCATATGGATTGACTTATGACCAAAGTATATGGTATTTATGTATGTCTGTTCAAATTTGCATATGTCCCTAAGATTTAGAAAGCTGATATTTAGTGATATTATAGAGGGACCACTACTAATAGACAACTGGGAATTCCATCCTGAAGGAATAAAAGAGAGAAAAGCTAAATTTTTTATTTTTAGCTTATGCTTAAACTTATTTCTTGATCATTTGGAATTGTTATATTAGAAAATGCTCTCTTAACATGTTGGCTGAAAAAATTATATCAAAAGAGGTTAATAAAATAGTAGTCCTCAGATTTGATGGATTTTTAATGATAATCCTATTTTGACAAAAATCAGTATCTAGAAGATTTTGCTACAGATTACAAAACTGATGATAGTTTCTTCAAATTCAAAATGGATCCAATGTAGAGGCCCAAAAATTCAATGAATATTTTAATTTAGTCTGATTTTATTATGATGTCAGCCAAATGACCATATGAAACATTATGGTTTTTCACACACTATCCCTTCATTATATGAACAGCCTATTGCAGGGCCTCATTAACCCACTTAATAATCAACAGATTGAGAAATAGCATCATTTTTTGACAGAAAAGATACAAAATTAACTTGCCATAAATATTTGTATTGACTCATTTAGAGAATAGAAGAAACAGGTAGAAGTGAGTTATATATTTTATCTTTGACATGCAGAAGTGATATAACTCACTTCTGCCTATCTTAGACAGATTTATTTACTAGCATTATTATTTTTAATTATTATTCTGGATTTGATCAAAGTTTGAAATATACTAGAACTTACGATTATTTTGAGCTCTGGCTGGGCAATTTGTGATGTGCCCGACAATGAATGGCTAATTCGAGAAGTCCAAGAAAAAGTGGCCAAAGCTAAAAGTTTTGTGGAACTTTGTAAGTGAAGTGCATTTGTACTAATTTTGGCTTATTCACCAGAGAGATTAGGATTGTCTGTCATGTCAGATGTTGGTCTTACAATACTGATGCAAGAGATTATAGAATTTATCCACCCTCTTATATGAATGGGATTGTTTCTCAGAGTAAGGAAAAATGTAGAGATGTATATTTTGGGCTTTGGCCAAATGACTTGGCCAAATCTAGAAGTGGCCAGTCATTTTGGGAATTGGCCAAGTCATTTACATAGGATATTGGCCATAACAAATATATTTTAATTTTTTTTGCAGTTTTCATTAAACACAATAAGCATAAGATGAATCTGAGTAATCCTTGACTTACAATATAGCTCAATTCTATAAATTTCAAATACTTGCCAACATAAGTTAGAAATGTCTATAATTTAGGGATTTCTCATACTAATGTTTATTAAGATACTATATATTATCTTAATAAACATAAAAAACATAAAACTACAAGAATAGACACAAAAAGGACACTTTCTATTCCTTAGATCATTGGGTCTGGGAATTTATGGAAATTCCCAGACCCAATCTGGAAATTTATCATATTTATGGAATAAATATGATAAATTTCTTTTTTCTCTAAGTTATGATTTTTAAGTTTCTGAGAATTAATTATTTGGCAAGATGTTATTTCATTAAAATTTAAATCAGCATTAAATTATATATGACTGAATTTACAACACTGATTCAAAGAATCTTGCATGTATTCATTAAAAAATAATAGATAATACAGAATATAATAATATAAAAAAAATGATTTGATAATTGTTAAATAACATAAGTATAAATTTTTATTATTTTAGCATTAAGAATAATTCACATTATAAAATATATATTTATTAATCTTTTGAGGTTAGTACAAAGAGACTTTCTGAATTTTTGAATCATCCAGAAGTAGATTTTAATGTGCCATGGCGTGATGATGATGGACCTGCAGCTACAGTTGAATATGAACCAGAAAGTGGGAGTGTTTTAGTAAGAATTCATTTGCTAATTAAGCTATTTATTTAATTTAAATTAAATGCTTATTTTATAAATTAATCAATAGATAAATTAAATATTAGGTTTGCTCGGAAAGTAATTTAGTTTTTTACGAAAATGAACAATAATTTTTTTATAGTATATATTAATTAATTATATATTGACCATTTTGGTCCGACACATGTTGCCATCTTTCTGTAGTAGCATGATTCCATGCTTATAGAATTTCTAATCTTTGTTTGCAAAAAACTGAACCAAGTGATTTTTGACATCCTCATATAAACTAAGTGTTTTGCTGTGTAAAGAATTCTGTAAAGACCGAAATAGGTAATAATTGGAGGGTGCCAGATATGATGAATATAGTGGGTATGGTAACACATCCCATCCAAGCTGTAACAGCTTTTGGCGAGTCATCAAACTTATATGAAGTTTGGCATTGTCATGGTGAAACTAGTGAGTCATCAAAAATGCCTTTTCTGTTAATCAGTTCTAGCCACTTCTGTTTGATGGAATCACTCAATTTGTCCAATTGGTGACAGTACACTTCTGAATTAATTGTGGAATTGTCTCAAAGAAGCTCAAAAAAAATAATTCCCTTGAAATTCCACCAAAGAGCATAATTTTTTTGGGGTCTCGGAATGCTTTGAGCCAGTTCATTTCTTCTGCTCCATGATCATTTGCATTCAATTTTGTTGTAAACAATCCATCTTTCATCACCAGTTATGATCTGCTTCAAAAAGGGATCATTTTCTTCATGTTTGAGCAGCAAATCATAGATGCCAATGTGATGGAGCAAATCTTTCTTTGAGAACATGTGTAATCCAAATATCAACATTTCAAGTGGTCATGAACAGTTGAATTCAATAAATTCAATCTTGTAGCAATTTCTCATGTTGTTATCAGCGGTTGCTTCAATCAATACGTTTATTTTGTCATCATCAGCTTCAACTAACTTTCCTGCATGTAGTGCATCTTTAACATCAAAATTGCCAGAATGAAATTTTGCAAACCAGTTTTGGCACTGGTATTCTGTTAACATACCTTCTCCCTACATTTCACATAACTTTTTTCTTGCTTGAACAGCATTCTTAATTTTCCAGTAATAAAAAAGCAAAACATGCCAGAAATCTCCATTTTATTTTCCATTTTTGAAAGGATACTAAAAAAAAAACTACTGCACAGAATAAAAAAAATTTTTTTATAAATATACCTTGAAATGTCAGCTGTTGAAATTTACAATGACAATATGACTTAGAAAGAAATTGGCAGGTAAAAATACAACTAACGCCACTGGTTGGAAAAAGCAAAATTACTTTCCAAACAACCCAATAATTATAAGAAAAGCAAGTTAATTAAAATTTTTAGTCAGTATTTTTAGACATTATTTAAATATTAGGATTTAATAATTGAATCTAAAAATGATTTTAATTATTTAGATATTGAATATTTTTCAGCTTTTTCTTTTATAATTCTTCTAAT
>AYEL01062756.1:0-64727 GCA_000484575.1 Olivierus martensii
CGGGCTCCGCTCGCCGGCCCCGAGACGGGGAGCGATCTCGCTTGTCCCGCCGAGATCCAGTACGGGCTGAGTCTTTCACCGAGGTTTCTTGAGCTGACGCATTGCCTGCATCTGCGAAAACTTGATCGGTACTGGTCGCGGTGGCGCCGGCAGCGGCCCTTTCGGTCGAGGAGGAATCCGCAGGGCCACCACGAGCCTGGTCATTGTCGCTTTGGCCAGGCTGCTCCTTCTGCTCCGCGTCCCGCCGCCAGTCCAACTCCGGCGCACCCATCACTGACCATACGTTGCGATGCACCACCTCTCGGCGGACCTCGCCCGTTAGTTTCCCGTCTTCGTCACGAACCTTGATATCGACCTCGACTGGCTGCCTCCCCAGGTTCTGGGCAGTCAGGACCTCACCAAGTTGCACCCCAGAGTCTTCGAGTGCTTTTTCCAAGCCCACACCCCATAGGGTTTTGGTCTCGCCAGTGGGCAGCTGTAACTGGACGTAGAAGCTTGCCGACTCGTCTTTCTCGAACTTGTAGGGTGCTGCGCCGAAGGCCAAAAGCACCCCAGTAATAGGTGGTCTCTCCATGCTTGGATCCTCCTGTTACTGCGGCGCAAGCCGGCCCATAAGCCGGTCGACAAGCCGCTTGATCCGCTCCCCAATCTGCTGCGCCATCTCCTGCAGGTGCTTGAAGGCGCCATCTTTCGTCCCCGGGAAGCCTTCGGTAGCGGCCGAAATCTTCGAAAGGTTGCGATCGACCGCGTCGGAGTAGTCCAAATTAAGGTCGATGCCTGCTTTCGCGTAACGGGATGCGAGGTCGCCGAACTCGTCCATATGCCGCTGCAGGTTCGCGTAGTTAGAAGCGAAATCCGCGTCCTCCATCAACGAGGAGAAGCGGCGGCCGAACTTCTCATAGGGGCCACCAGGCTTCATCCCGTCGAATATCTCATTGGCCGGCCGACCGGTTGCCTTCAGTTCAGCGATGAACTCACCCATGCCTGACTGCCTGAGTCGGCTGGTCAGCCCGTCGATGCGAGTAGCGTGATCATTGAGCTGCCTCTCCATGACTTGGTGCCCATTGACGGCTCGCTTCTGATAGAAAGAGCGCGCCTGATCGCCCATCGTCTTGAGTGAGCCCAGGACAAGGCTCCCCGCCGCGGAAGCCAGCGCGAAAGGTGCCGACAATGCTTTGCTCAACAGGTCCGTCCCGCCGGCCGTTGGCGTTCCTTCAGGATGAGGCGCTGCGGAGTTCGCTGCAGGGGCAGGGCGCACGGCCTCTGGCCGGGCAGCCCATTCCTGACCTTGGTAGGGCTGGGAGAATGCCTCGTCCGGGATGTGCCGATACTGACCATCCAGCACATCGTCCGGGCTGAGGGTACGAAGGTAAGGCTCCGGAAGACGATCAGCCTCGGGCATTTGGAAGGTGCGCAGGTGAGGCTCGACGCCCATAGCTGCATCTTCGGCGATGTGCACTTCCTCCTGGGCGGGCTGAGCTGCGTCAGGACCTGCAGCCCCCGCCGAATCCTGCGGCAGCGAAGCGAGCACATCGGCAAGCCCGCCATGACTGGGCGGGGCAACCTCTGCCCAAACTCGCTCCACATGAGCACGATGGCCCGCATCGATCGCAGAGCGAATCATGGACTCGATCATCGTCCACTCGATCATCTGGCCTGCGGGATCCGCAGGGTTCTCCGACCAGTCGTGGTTCCGCAGGATCTCGCGCAGCAAATAGATCGAGGAGGGCAGGCCATCCATCAGATCGTCTTGCCCGGCCTGGTCACCAAGCGCCTCCGCAGGCGCAACGACTTCTTCCAGAGCGGACTCGTCTTCCTTACCGGCTTCGCCCTGTTCTTTCAGCGAATCACGAATGGCGGCTTCGTCAGCCGCAGTGTCATCTGCAGGGACTTCAACGAACCCATCGTCGACTTCGCCGACGCCGGCCTCTTCTCCCGGGTTTTCAGACTGCGTTTTCTTCAAGAAGCCCATTCTCGTCCCCTCCAGATGAGATCTGCACTAGAACCGCACTGCCGGCAGGCGCGGCGTATCCGTACTGTGCACAAATTTTACTTTCGTTGCATTATAATAAGCGACTCTAGCAAACATTCCCATATATAGGTGGACCAGAGTCCTCTGGAATCACCTAGGAGAGACCAATGCAGATGTTCTGGACGCTGTTCGCCATCCTTGGGCTGGCTGCTTCGGTTTTCCTTGGAAACATCCAGGACTGGCGAGATACCGAAACGCAGGGAGAGATAGCCGCGATCGCGGGGAGCATGCAGGTCTACAAGGGCGCTGTTGCGGCCTACCAGGCCAGCAACCCAGCTGCCTCAGGAACAATCGCCGACGCGCAGCTTGGCCTCCCCAGCTGGTACGTCAAAGCCCCAGGCATCAGTAACGTCGTGCAAGCCGGGAAGGTGTACGTCTTCTACAGCCAGCCGAAATCAGGCCTGGCCGAACTCCTGCTCAAACGCACGGACAATGCGCTCACCGTAGGCATCAAGCAGAACGGCAACCTGGTGAACCCGAGGCGAGGCGTCATTTCAAGCCTGCCCAGCGCAATCCCGGATGGGAGCGTCGTGTTCTGAGACACCAACCTAACCTATTGATTTTGTTCGTATAATCATTGTTATGTTAAACGGCTATAAAAACATTATTTATTATTCTTTAAATGACTATAAGCCTTGCGCCGCTACTTGAGCAATACGCAATACCGCGCCTCGCGCTAAACGGTCGCAAGCGGAAAACACAAGATCTAGTGCCTGACCAGCTGGTCGGAGCCACCACAGCTAGTAGACGAGGACCAGAATGACCGAGCCTTCCATCGCAATGATTCGTGACGAGGCACTGATCGCTACGCACCTAGCAACGGCACAGCGCCTTCGTATACAGATCCACACAGCACATCCGTTCCACAAGGACGCACTTTTTGGAGACTGGGCGGTGACTGGCTGCGGATTTCGGAGCACCGTGACCGGCCGTTTCGGTTGATCGTGACCGCTCATTTCGCTAACGCGTGACCGCTCATTTCGGTAGCAACGTGACCGATTCTCCGCCTGTTCCGAAACAGGTGGTCACGGCTTACCGAAATCGCCGGTCACGACTTAGCGAAAGCCTTCCCCTTCGTTGCGCATGACCTGATGCGCCGCCATCCTCGACCGATTTCGGGAGAGGAAGATGGCGGCGCCGCGAGTAGCCATGCGAAACATCAAAGAATGTCTGCGCCTCAAGTTTGAGGCCGGCTTGTCCCACGAGAAGATTGCCCGTGCCTTGCAGCTGTCCAAGGGCGTGGTTAGCAAGTACATCGCGGCGGCGCGGGTGGCCGGGCTGGACTGGCCGGCGCTGGTGGCCATGGACGAGGCCGCGCTGGCGGCCGCCTTGTTTGCACCGACGTCGACGAACAAGCCGCGCGGTGAGCGAGTGCTGCCCGATGTGCTGAGCATCCACCGCGAGTTGCGACGCAAGGGCGTGACCTTGCAGCTGCTGTGGGAGGAATATCTCGCCGCGCATGCGGGCCAGCCGACCTACCGCTACACCCAGTTCGTCGAGCACTACCGGCGCTACGCCCAGACGCTCAAACGTTCGATGCGTCAGCTGCACCGTGCGGGCGAGAAGCTATTCATCGACTATGCCGGGCCGACGCTGCCGGTGGTCGACCCGGCCACCGGCGAAGTGCGCCGGGCGCACATCTTCGTCGCCGCCCTGGGCGCCTCGAATTACACCTATGCCTGCGCGACGCCAGGCGAAACCCAGGTGGACTGGCTGACCTCGCTGGGCCAGGCTCTGACCTACTTTGGCGGCGTGCCGGAAATGGTTGTGCCGGACAATCCGCGCGCCCTGGTCGCCCAGCCGGATCGCTACGAGCCGGGCCTGAACCGGGCCACGCTGGAGTGCGCGCGTCATTACCAGACGGTGATCCTGCCGGCACGGCCACGCAAGCCTCAGGACAAGGCCAAGGCCGAGGTGGCGGTGCAGGTGGTCGAGCGCTGGATCATGGCGCGGCTGCGCCATCGGCAGTTCTTCAGCCTGCATGCGCTTAACCAGGCCATCGCCGAGCTGCTGGAGGATCTGAATCGGCGCCCGTTCAAGCGGCTCGATGGCTGCCGGCGCGACTGGTTCGAGCGTCTGGATCGCCCGGCCTTGCGAGCGCTGCCGGTGCATCCCTACGAGGTCGCCACCTTCAAGCGCTGCAAGGTCAGCATCGACTACCACATCGAGGTCAATGGCAGCTTCTACAGCGTGCCCTCCGCCCTGGCCCGGCAGAACGTGGACGTGCGACTGACGGCACACACCCTGGAAGTGCTGCATGGCAACCGGCGGGTGGCCAGCCACCTGCTGCTGGGGCGACGCGGCGCTTACAGTACCCAGCGCGAACACATGCCCGCAGCGCACCAGGCGCATCGTGAGTGGACGCCGCAACGCCTGCTCGACTGGGGCGAGCGGATCGGCCCCTACACGCGCCAACTGATCGATCACCAACTGACCCACAAGCCGCACCCGGAGATGGGCTACCGCGCCTGCCTCGGCCTGCTCTCGCTGGCCCGGCGCTATGGCAATGCACGCCTGGAAGCCGCTGCCGAACGTGCCGTACACCTGCGCGCCTTCACCGGGCGCAGCGTGCGCAACCTGCTCCAGCAAGGCCTGGATCAACAGCCGCTGCCCCAGCGTGCCGCCGAAACGACCTTACCCGGCGACCACGAGAACGTCCGTGGCGCCGACTACTACCAACCCCCGCAACAGGAGCTGTTCGATGATGCCGCAACACACCCTGAATCAACTGCACCAGCTACGCCTGGACGGCATGGCCCGCGCCCTGGAAGAGCAATGGACGCTGCCGGCCAGCCACAGCCTGAGCTTCGATGAACGCCTCGGCCTACTGCTCGACCGCGAACTGGCCTGGCGTGACAACCAGCGCCTGGTACGGCTGCGCAAGAAGGCCAAGCTCAAGTACGCCAACGCCTGCCTGGAAGATCTCGACCGCCGCTCCGGACGCGCCCTGGACGAGCGTCTGATCGCCACCCTGGCCAGTGGCGACTGGATCCGCCAGCAGCACAACCTGCTGCTGACCGGCCCGACCGGTGCCGGCAAAACCTGGCTGGCCTGCGCCCTGGGCAACCAGGCCTGCCGCCAGGGCTATAGCACCCTGTACCTGCGCACCCCGCGCCTGCTGGAACAACTGCGCATCGCTCATGGCGACGGCAGCTTCGGCCGTACCCTGCAACAGCTGGCAAAGGTCGACGTCCTGGTGCTGGACGACTGGGCGCTAGCCCCGCTGGAGGAAGGAGCCCGGCATGACCTGCTGGAGGTGATCGACGACCGCGCTGGCAGCCGCTCCACCATCCTGACGAGCCAACTGCCCATCGAGCACTGGCACGGCTGGATCAACGACCCGACCCTGGCCGATGCCATCCTCGACCGCCTGGTGCACAACGCCTACCGACTGACGATGAAAGGCGAGTCGCTGCGCCGAAAAAAAGCCGAGGAACAAGCCGCATCGTGACCGATGCGATTACAATCCAGAACCCGCGCAACCGGGGTGGAAGCACCGGTCACGTATTAGCGAAACGCTCGGTCACGTTCACCGAAATCCGCAGTAGCGGTGGAAAGCAGCGTTTGGGGAGTATCACCAAAGCCGGGGATGCCTATTTACGGAGTCTACTGGTGCTCGGGGCTCGATCTGTAATGGCCAACCTGGGCGATAAACAAGATACATTCAGTCGCTGGATCCGCAATCTGATTGAACGTCGCGGTTACTGGCGTGCGGCCGTCGCGATTGCCGCCAAGAATGCAAGGATGGCCTGGGCCGTCCTGCATTACGGCGACACGTTCAAGCTTGAGCAGGTAGAACCAACTGGTGCGTAGGCCCTGGCTTCCTATTGCTCAACTTTTAAGGCGTCAGGGTAGAACCATGAGCAGATAAAAAGAGGATCAATGTGCACTGCCGTCGTTGATGTGAAGCGGGTTGGACCTACGTGGGGTATACCTGAAAATCGTATGGGGAATTCAGTCCCGGTTAGCGAACGAGGTCCTCACGTGCGTCTTTCATCAGGGTCCGAGCCATCAGCTCAATATGACCGTTTGTAGTACCGCAGTCCTTCACCTTCTTACGTCGATCCGGCACGCGCAGCAGTGCAGCAATACAGAACACAATCGCTATTGCGCTTGCGCTCAATGGGGAAGCCCTTGTAGTACGATTTTTTCCGAATTCTGAGGCGCCCCCGATATGAGGGTTTTCACTCCGCCCGTGCTTCTCTCAATCGGGAACAGCAGGATGTGGACACTGTCGCTTGCTTGAAGATCGAGACTGGCGATAACAGGCGGGTTCTCGCGGCCTAACTCACACGTCGAGCTGTGCTCATTTTGGGACTGCGATATGGGGGTTGGGGTGCCAACTTCGGTCGTCACGCGACTGTTCACCCCCTCGCCCTGCACTGTGAACTCCACCAGCGACGGTTCGGCCCCCACAGAAACTGACGCAGCCATCAAAATCAACCCCATACTTGCTGCTGCTCGCCTCATGAAACTCATTTGCCATACCTCGTGATTGTGATTGCTTTGTAGTGTCTTTTCTGGGGAGCAGCCTCGCTATTGCGAGGCTTCAACTCGGGCGTTCACAGCCGCTAAGTCCTCAGGTAGGGAGAGGCCGGCGATCTTCAGAAGTGTGGCAGCAGTGGACTTCGTACCGTCGGTAGTCTTCTGCATCTTGCCGAGCACCACGCAACGGTTTTCCCACATAGCGTCGCCTTTGCTCGTTTCTACAGCAGCAAGGCGCTGCATGGAATGCCACCGGGCGCGGCTCGGATCTATGACTTTCGCATCGCGGTCGATTGGCGTCAGGTAGGTACCTGCGAACAGCGCTTCCCGACCAAAAATCCCCAGCGCCTCCAAGAACACCGCATGACCAATAACCATGACTTCTCGCACATCAGCCGCGGGAATCCCGCCACTGATCATGTGGGCCCATTGAGGCAGATGTTTTCCGCACTCCTCCAGGAATTGACGAACCAATCCCTCGATCCCATGCAGGCGTGTTTCGTCGACCAGGCCGATGGTTCGCTCGCTGACACCGGTGAGCAGGGTAACGAACTTTTTGAACGCCACCAGGCTCCATAGCTTGTACGAACGCTGCCCAGGCGTCGCGTTCTCGAAGTCGATGCGTTTTTTGATGTTGGGCATGCCGTTGAGCAGTTTCTGGATCCAGGCGTTGTAGGGATTTCGGTGGTCGTACAGCGCGTTGATGGCAGACGATGGTTTGACCGCCTTGCTGTTGATGTCAGCGAAGATCTGCTGCGAGCGTTTTAGGCCCTGGTCGAAATGAATTTGTACCGGCGCCGTCTCGTTCTGCAACGTGGTGTCGCCCTTGAGAGCCAGTTCGATCGCGTAGCGCCGATGCTGGCCATCGTTGATCAACATGGTCGCGCTCATCGGGATGTGGAGCATGCCGAGTTGAGGAATCCCCTCGAACGGTTCGAAGGCCATGGCGATGTCGACGCTGGCAGTCAACGCCGGCAGGACGTACTCGTCGCGGTTGGCCAGCATGTATTCGCTGATGTCCTCTGCCCGCTTCTTGTTGAGGGCACGCTGTGCCCTCAGCTCCGCCGGCACCGCCTCTTCTTCGTCAAAGACGAATAGTTTCGCCAATATCGGATAGGGAATCTGGGCCAAGTAGAACTCGCCACGTGCCTGCACGCCGCGGACTGCAGGCACGGAGAAACATGGCTCGTTGCGGATCATATCGATGGCCTTTTGCGCCTCGTACCCGCGTGCCCGCAAATGCGCAGCCTCCTGCTGCTGGAGCACATGTTCCTGGTGCTCCTCGCGAACTTCCTGCTCGTAGCGCTCGCGCAGCTCGTCCAGGGTGAGGCCTTCCTGCTGCAGGTAGAAACCCGCATCATCGGCCAGCCGGTCCGGCTTGCCCGTGAGTTCCATCGAAAGAATCGCTGCCATCAGCCGCTTGCAAAAGGCCCGACGCTGCTCGCGGTCGTAGTCCTCGATCAGCTGCTCAACGATATCGCCCTTGCGAAGCGCGTTTTCCGAATGTACTGCGATGAACGCGCTCTCACTGTGGATAGCGCGCTTGCGCTTGTTCAACTTGTCCCGGGCGCTCATGGCAGCGACCATGTCGCGGTGGACTGACACGACCTCTCCCCGCGAAATGGATTTGTCTAGAAAGCAGGCTTCGCGAGCGATAACAACGTCGTACATGAGGACCTCCAGCGAGAATGAATTCGACGGAGGAATATTGAACCCCGGTTCAATCTATAGCAAGTGCTATTTTGAACTGGACTTCAATTTTTTAACGGTCGGGAGACCCCGAACGGCATCATCCCAGTGCGCTTCCCGATCGGGATCATTGCCGAGCTTACTGATCCAGGCAGGCGACAACGACCAGCGCTCGGCGAGCGCTAGCCCAGTCCATCCCTTGCGGCGATACTCGCTCTTGAACTGCTCGGGAGTCATTCTGTCAGCCATAAGAGCCCCTTCCGCCTGAGTCAATCATTGAGCTCGACAACGGCAACGCCAGTACCGACCACCGCCTGGAAAGCAGCAGCATCCAGCGCTTGGTATTCGCCGCGGTGCAGGTGGACACGAATCACCGGGTCAGCTCCGCCAGAAGAGATCAACGCCAACGAACGCTCTAGCAATTCGCGCAGTTGCTCGGTCGGTCCGCCCTCAGGACCTGCAAGACGGGTATAGAACACTGCAGTGTTCTCAACGGTCGGTTTCGCCTTCTCGGCCAGTAGCGGACACCAGGTGTCCGGCCCCATGATCTGAATGCCGGCCTGATGGAAAACGCCCGATGCGGTTTCCAGGGTGAACTCATGAGTCGCTCCATACTGCATAGTCTTCTCCAGTCTTTTGAACATCGCCATGGGGCCAACAGTTTGAACTGAGGTTCAATCAGCAGCAAGAGCTTCCTGGGTAGAGTCTGCAGACAGCTCCAGGACAACCAAGCGCTCCTCGCATTCCTCACAAATAACTTTCAACCCTGGCTTGCCCCACATGTTTAGCCGGCAGCCTGGGCAGGAATATTTCAGCCTGTTGCTCCTGTCACCTGGTTGCCTCACTGACACATCGAGACTCGCCACTGCTGCTGGGGCCTGATAGGCCAGGGCGATAGCCGGATCCAGCTCGTCAGCTATTTCGTCTACGCCGGCGTCCAAATCATCGTCCCCCTGGTAGTCCTGACTTGCCGGAGGCATCAGCGATGCTGGCATAAGCGACATCGGACGCGATGGTCCCCTCACGTCGACCGGGAATCGGTCCATCCACGAGATGGCGAACCCTCTTTTCAGCAACTCCCGGGTTGCGACATCGAACCGACCGCCAGGTATGACGTAGTCGTTCATCGACTGCCCTACCCTCTTGCCGCCAGGCTTGCCCGTGTCGGAGGGCATCAAGCCCAGAGCCTCCATTTTGTTGGCCCACTCTGTGTTGTGGTAGCAGGCTCGACTTGGCTTTCCAAAATGGTATTGCCAGAGGTGCACCATTTCATGCACTAGCGTCTGTAGGATCTCGACCAGGGGAATCACTGCGAAGTAGTCGGGATTCATCGCAATCTCATCCGCCTTGATCCCATCGCGGCGAATGAAACGGGCCTGAGAGAAATACCCCATGGTCCGCTTTTCGCGCTGATATGTGATCAAGCACGCCGGCAGCCGCTCCTGGCTCGCGAACAAATGGTCATTGTAGAAATCGTAGGCAGCCTGCAGCTCTGCATAGGCTTCCTCGGTCGGCCGTCTGTGGCTCACCAGCACCCCCGCTGCTTGCAAGTCTGTAATGTGCAATACAGAAAAAACATTCAAGTCTCTGTATTGTGCAATACAGAAACCACGCCTGAAACAAGGCCCCGAAGGGCCTGGCTCTACATCTATTACTGAGCGTTCACTGCACGCTTCAGCGGTTCCCCCGGGGTGAATCTCACCGCCTTCCTGGCTGCCACAGTCACAGGCTCACCAGTATTCGGGTTGCGTCCGTTTCGCGCAGCACGGTCGACAACGCTGAACACGCCGAAACCGACCAGGGAAATACTCCCTTGACTGACCAGCGCACTCTGTATACCAGAAAGCACGGTATTCACGATTTCCGATGCTTCTGCCTTGGTTAACCCGTGTTTCTCGGCGACAAGCCCAACAAGCACAGCCTTGCTCATCCTCCGCTCCTTTGTTCGTCCTGGCTCAGTTCCAACGGAAAACGCCTCACAGCCGCGGCCAACACTCAGGAAGTCGCGCTTTCCGTGATTCCAAGCAGCTTGTTGATGTCTGCTGGCCTACAGCCAGCATACTCTAGAAGTTGATCTATTGCAGGGTACCTCTCGCCCTTTTCGGCTTGGTAGCGCTGAATTGTGGCATCCAGCACGAGCATTGCTGCAGATATCGCCAGTGACTGCTGCCGCTGCTTACCCGGCGCTCGCGCAGGAATTTTCAGCGTTACCTGGCATTTCTCGAAATCGAGAGCCGCATCGCCTACGAGGACGCAGGAAATCTTCAAGTTGTCTTCACCCACGTCAAAACCTCCGCGCACTATGACAATACGCATTAAAACCATTTTTCCACCAAACCGCCACTCTACTTCTCTCCCTCATCACTGAAAGCTGCCTGCGCGATACCTCGCCAATGACCGCTGAAACGGCCTCAGGCCGCCCTAGACATGGTGTAAATATGTTATTTACACCATGTCTAGCAGTTATAATACAACGAAAGTTGACAGATGCCCGCCCATTCGCTCAAATCAGGCGCGGATAGTCTAACGATAGTCAAGGCATGGCCAGGTGATTGGCTCACGTTGAAGCGTTACCGGTGATCGGAGCAGGAAATCCCTGCTTCGGTAGAAATCAGCCGATTTTCTAAATTTCCTTGCATCGTTGTTATTTTTGCGTATTGTCTGCGATTATAGCACAACGAAAGTCAAAAGGAGATCACGCATGAAGCTTTCGCAGCTCGCCGGGCTCTGGTCGAAGGACAGGGGGTTTATCCAGTTCTTGAACGAAGAATCTGCTTTCCGCTCGGAAAGCTCGCCATTTGGTCTGGCCAGCGGTGATCGGGATCCCGCTGACCTGATCCGTGCCAAATGCTCGATTTCTTCCCGCCGGGACCTGGACACCGACAAGGCAGCTGCTGCGATCTTCAATCGCGAATTTCGTCACCCGTACATGGCTTGGGCTGCAAAAACCAGTCGGACTCAGCAAGCCATCCGCACAACGTTCTAGGAGCTGTCATGTTCTTCTCTAACCTGTTGCTTTACCGCCTGACGCAAGACCTCGCGAAAGATCTTGGAATCGATGGCGAATCGCTCGCCCATGCGTTGAAGTCGAAGCCAGCTCGCGCCTGCGGCAGCCAAGAACTCACTACCTACGGCTTCATTCCTCCGCTGGGCAAAGGTGAAGATGCTCCGCTCGTGCACGAAAGCAGCGGCTTCTACCTAGTGGCGGCTCGGAAAGAGGAACGCATCCTTCCCGGCAGCGTCGTCCGTGACGCATTGACGGAGAAAGTGGAAGAGATCGAGACCGAGCAAAGCCGCAAGGTCTACAAGAAAGAGCGCGACCAACTCAAAGACGACATCGTCCAGGCGTTCCTCCCTCGGGCCTTCATCCGCAAAGCAACTACCTACGCCGCGATCGCTCCAGCTTTGGGACTGATCATCGTGAACGAGTCGAGCGCCAAAAAGGCCGAAGATCTCCTCTCGACACTTCGCGAAGCTGTGGGCTCTCTGCCGGTACGACCGATAGCGGTGAAGGTGGCCCCCAGTGCCACTTTGACCGATTGGCTGAAGAACCAGCAGGCCAGCGAAGGATTCTTCGTCCTGGACAACTGCGAGCTAAGCGACACCCACGAGGAAGGCGGCACCGTTCGCTGCAAACGTCAGGACCTGACCAGCGACGAGATCCAGAACCACCTTTCCGCAGGCAAGCTCGTCACGCGGCTGTCGTTGGCCTGGAACGACAAACTCAGTCTCACCCTGGACGAAAAACTCACCGTCCGCGGTCTCCGCTTCGAAGATCTGCTGCAGGAACAGGCCGAGCGCGATGGAGGCGACGATGCTCTATCCCAACTCGATGCCAGCTTCGTTCTGATGATGCTCACCCTGAGCGAATTCGTTCCGGAGCTGCTGGATGCCCTGGGCGGCGAAGAACAGCCGCAGGGGATCTGAGCGATATGACTGCCTATATTCACCCCAAGATCCTTACCCGCGAGATTCGCCATTTCCACCTGTTCTGCGGGCTGGGCGGTGGAGCTAAAGGTTTCAACAAAGCCAACCCTCGCGTAGGGAACCTCCAAGGCAAGTTCCGCTGCATCGGTGGCATCGACGTCAACGCGGCAGCAATCCGGGATTTTGAACGCCTCAGCGGATCTCGCGGAACCGTCCTCGATCTCTTCGATCGTGATCAGTTCAAGGACTTCCACGGCAAAGAGCCGCCGCGGGAGTGGCGCGAAGCCACTGCGGCAGATATCCGTCATGCGGCCGGCGGCGAATACCCCCATATCGTCTTCCTCTCGGCCCCCTGCAAAGGGTTCAGCGGACTGCTGTCGGAAAACCGCAGCAAGACCGCCAAGTACCAGGCATTGAACCGTCTAACCCTACGTGGCGTATGGCTGATGCTGGAGGCCTTCCAGGATGACCTCCCGGAGCTGATCGTTTTCGAGAACGTGCCTCGCATCCAGAATCGTGGCCGCCGCCTCCTCGATCAGATCGTTCAACTGCTGCGCCGCTACGGGTACGCCACTGCCGAGACGACGCACGATTGCGGCGAGCTCGGTGGCCTCGCTCAATCCCGTAAACGATTCCTGCTCGTCGGCCGCAACATCAACAAGGTGCCGGACTTCATCTATGAACCTGTGAAAAAGTCGCTTCGTTCGGTAGGCGATATCCTGGGCCGTATGCCTCTCCCCGGCCATTTCGACGGCGGTCCAATGCACCGCGTACCGAACCTGTTTTTCAAGACTTGGTTGAGGCTGGCCTTCGTTGAAGCGGGCAAGGACTGGCGATCGCTGAACAGGCTGAATGTCGAAGACGGCGTGCTGACCGACTACTTAATCGTACCCGAGCAGACCTGGCGCGATGGTGCCCTTGGTGTTCACCGCTGGGATTCCCACGCCGGGACCGTTACCGGGCGTGCCGAAGCCACCACGGGGCGATTCAGTGTTGCGGACCCACGCCGCTTCGACGCCATGCACAACGGCATTCTGGGCGTTCACGAATGGGCAGATCATTCCGGCACCGTCACGGGTAATTCCCGGCCGATGACTGGCGCCTTCGCTGTCGCGGATCCGCGACCGGAAAGCAAAGCCGAGTATGCGCAGTATGGCGTCATGCACTGGGGAGACACTAGCGGCACGGTGACCAGCCAGCGCTCGCCTGGCCAGGGCACCTTCAGCGTGGCTGACCCGCGCCTGTCTGCAGACAGCAGCACTCACAAGAACGTCTTCCGCGTCGTCCGCTTCGATCAAGCGTCCGGTACCGTTACCAGCGGGCATGGTCCAAGCTCAGGCGGCCAGGCAGTGGCGGATCCTCGTCCAGGTTGGAATCGCCACAGTAACAACCTGGCAGTCCTGGAATGGGAGAAACCCTCGTCCACAGTCATTGCCGGCGGCAAGGGCGTGCAAGGTGGCCAACTCTCCATTGCGGATCCTCGCTATACCAACTGGCATCCTGGTGCGAGCAGCCGAAAGCTCGGCGTTACACGCTGGGACGAAACTTCTGGTTGCGTCATCGGTGCCCAGCAGGTTGCGTCAGGTGCTCTCGCGGTCGCTGACCCGCGCCCGGGCCTGGACCGCAAGAAAGGCGACAACTACCTGACTGCCGGTCACTACGGCGTGGTCCCTTGGGACTCGCCTGCAGGCGCGGTATCCGCAGCAGCAGGCCATGACAACGGATCCTGGTCGGTAGCTGACCCAAGGATCCCTGCAGATAACGAGCGCGTTGTGGCTCGGATCATCGCCCCTGACAACACCTGGCATCGTCCCTTCACCACGCTCGAACTCTGTGCGCTCCAAAGCCTGATCGAGCCGGAAGAGTATCTGGAACTCGACGGGCTCTCCGATGGTGACTGGAGGGAGCGGATCGGCAACGCGGTGCCCCCGGATGCAGCCGAAGCGATCGGCGAGGCGTTCGGTACCACCCTACTCCTGGTCTGGAGCGGGCAGACCTACTCAATCGGCAAAACCCCAATCTGGGTACGCAACAGCCTCGCAGCGCTGTCCGTTGCCCAAGGAGATTTCAATGTCCAGTAACCATGCCAACGGCCGTATTCGCTACTTCGTCAACGACACCTCGCGCAAGGCACTCGCGGCTGCAGGGCGAGGCCCTGCGCGAGAGGCCCTGGAGAACGGTTTCCGAGAGGTATCCCAGGAAGAGCATCGCCAGTTCACCGCAGAGAATGCCCGCCTGCTGCAGGCAGTCCTCTCGAACGTAACAACGTACCTTCCACTAAAGGAAGAGGTTGCGGCATGACCCAGGTATCGATTCCTGAGCAGCAGCTTCGTCTGCTGCATCACACGCTTGGCCTTCGCCCCGACCAACGCGAGTCGCATCGGAACCATTACTTGGCCGGACCAGGGCATTACGCGATGCCGGATCTGGAGGCGCTGGTCAAAGTGGAGTTGATGGTTGTCGGCCGGACACCGGCATTCTGCGACCCCACCGACGTGGTGTTCCACGTCAGCGAGGAAGGCAAGCGATATGCCTTGCAGCATTTGCCGCTGCCGCCGAAAAAGACCAAGTTCGCGGAATACCTCGACTGGGACTGCTGCGAAAGTTTCGGCGATTGGTTGCTTGGCGGGATGAAGCCAAAAGTCGAATGGCGCGAAAGCGGAGGGAAATTTGAGTACCGCATGTACCGCTGTCGGCATAGCGAACAGCACTCGGAAGTGAAGGGAGAGTGGTGTCGCACCCAGAAAGATGCCAAAGCCAGCTACAAGTCCGCCCTGCGGCAGCACCGCCAAACCATGAGCCAGATGCGCTCGGCAATGCAGAAGGCCGCATGAAGCCCTCCAATCAGCCCGACTTCACCCACCGCGATCTGTGCGACATCGCGGTGAAATGGCTTCAACGGCCAAACAGCGCCGGTGGTCCAGGCTGCCATGTTGCTGTCAGTGAGTGCCGCACGGGCTGGACCGGGGAAATTCCCGACGCAATCGGCTTCCGCGCCGCGGGATTCGAAGACGGATCCATCGTCATCGAATGCAAGGTCAGCCGCTCTGACTTTCTCGCGGATCGTCGGAAGTCTCATCGGGTGTCGGGAGGCGTCGGCAACTGGAGATACTTCTTGGCCCCGGCCGGTGTGATCCAGGCGGACGAACTCCCTCAAGGGTGGGGCCTCCTGGAAGTGAACCGACGTGGCCACGTCAAAGCCCTCGCGGGCGTAGCCGCCTATTACCGGTGCGGCTACGACGAGCTGCGAGAGCAAACCGCCGTGTGGCGTCACGAGGCCGATCGTGACCGCGAGCAATTCCTCCTGGTGAAGGTTCTTCATCGCGCCGGCAATCCCGAAACGGCCAACCGGAATCTGCAGATCGCCTTCACCGAGAACCAGCGCCTGAAGCAGCGCGTCAACGAGCTCACCGAAGAGATCCGCTCCGACCGCCTACGCCGGTTCTCCAAACCGCCTCGAAACGAACAAGCAACGCCCCGATCGACCACGCGCTCCGTCCCCTGCGAACTGTGAGGTAACAAATGAGCAGCTTCGTCAATGTCATTTTCCGATTGCCCGAGGATCCGGCCGAGGCCCGAGCCTTCTTGGACTCCATCGGGGAAGCCTTCGAGAACGACAAACCCCTGCAGGGTGCGCTGATCAGCTCCGCCTCTCTACTTCCCCAGGACGGCAGGGTAATCGCTTTACCCCCGATTTCTGCGCCTGACCTGCTCGCTCCCGGCCTGCAGGTAGCAGGCGCGATATTCCGCCAGATCGCGCAAGCCTACCGACGCGACCATGAGCGCCTGGTGGCAGCAGGCGCTGACCCACAGAGCAACAAACACCTGCTGGACGCCGAGATGATCATCCGCATCGCGCTCAAGCAGATGAATCAGGAGACCGAACGTCTCCTTTACAAGGCATCCGGCGAGCACGCTGAGGCCGAATCTTCCTCCACCTGAGCTTCACTCATCCGATAGGAGCAACACCATGGCACGAGGCGTCAACAAAGTGATTCTCGTCGGCAACGCCGGCGGCGACCCGGAAGTCCGCTACACCCCGAACGGCAACGCCGTAACGAACATAACCCTGGCCACCAGCGAAAGCTGGAAAGATAAGCAGACCGGCCAGCAGCAGGAGCGTACCGAGTGGCACCGCGTAGTGTTCTTCGGCAAGATCGCCGAAATCGCGGGTGAGTATCTGCGAAAAGGGAGCCAGTGCTACGTCGAAGGCACTCTCCGCACCCGCGAGTGGGAAAAAGACGGAGTGAAACGCTACACCACCGAGATCGTCGTCGACCAGGTGAATGGCCGACTTCAGCTGCTCGGCGGTCGCCCTCAAGGCCAAGGCGAAGAGCCCGCTCAGCGGCCGCGACCGCAGACCCCACCGCCGTCGCAACAAGGTACTCCGCCAGACTTCGACGACGACATCCCGTTCGGGCCGCTACCTTACCTCGCAGGGGCATAAAGCGTAGCTGGTAGTTTGATTTCCCCTGCGCAGGGTAATAACATTGTTAGCACCTTGCGCAGGGAGAACCAATATGCCGGATATCACTCCGAACACTGCCGTAAACCACCCTCAAGCACTCAGCCTACGAGCAGCTGCAGATCGAGTCTGCAGTTTGATCAGCGCCTCGCCGATAGAGCGTGGAGACCAGCTCGAAGCATTCGTCTCCGAGCTCACACCGGAACATGCGCAGATCTCCTTCAACTTCCAGGGGGGAGTGGTTCAAGGCCATCTCAACCTGACCCTACGATCAATCCCACCGAGGATCTGGGTGCAATTCCCAGTACCTGGCCACGAGCCGACAGCAATATCTGGTGACGGGGTGGATGCACAGGCGTCGACGCTTGCGGAGCTCGTCCGCAAGCAAATGGCAAAACGCCCACCTGTCTCCGAGCGATTCAAAGCGCTCCAGGCGCAGCGCAACCGCCTTTCGCAAGAGGCTACAGAACGTTGAAAACGACTATCCGTGCGATTGGGAATTCTCAGGGCATCACGATACCCAAGCCGTTGCTGGCCGAACTCGGCGTAAGCCTTGGCGACCCTGTAGACGTCTCCTTCAAAGATCAGACCCTGGTGGTGTCCAAGGTCGCTACCGAATACGACCTCAGCACGCTAGTCGCCCAGTGTGACCTGGAGGCCCCGGAGCCGCCGGACATCCACTGTTGGAGAACATCCGCGCCGGTAGGAAACGAAGCATGAGCAAGCGCCCGCAGCATCAATTCGACCGCGGTGACATCGTCTCCCTGGACATGGGTAGCGCTTCAACGCAGGTGGCCTGTAAAGCGCTCGTGCTTTCCCCAGCAGCGTACAACGCCCTGGGGCTCGCCCTAGCCGTTCCTATCACCGAGCACGACAGCAGCCGCTACGCCGGCTTTGCCGTCGCGATCGTCCTTCCGGGGCGCACGCCGGCGAGCGGGGCAGCCTTGGTCAACCTGGTGCGGCCGGTGGATCTTGCTGCAAGAGGTGCGAAGCTGCTCGGGAAGGCACCCCAGACAACCATAGATGAAGCCCTGCAGCGCCTGCAGGCGGTTGTTGGGAAAGACCAATGAGCAGCGAACCCACGCTTCGGCAACGCACTGGTGTTGTCATCATGGCAGTTCACCCAGCGCTTGGCCCGCTCTACTGGGAGTTCGTATCCGAGGCCAGCGTGGGTGGTCCTGATTACCACTCGATCACCACCCGCATCGACAGAGCTCTGCTTCTCGCCCCTGACTGGCGTACATCCTCCACTTTCAGGCTGCACAGCAACCATATGGAACGTGTTCTGCGCGATCAGGTGACCGTCGTAGACGACTTCGACCCCGACGGCGGCCCCTGGTCCCAGATCGATTTCGAGGGCGAGCTCAGTGCCCTGCACTCGCAATCAGGTCAAAGTGATAAAGAATTTCTGGATTGGATACGGTCTGCCGAATGGGGTGATGCCCCCGGTCCAATCGTAATCGAGAGGCTGGTTGATCATGGCTACTTCTATGAGTGGGAACGATCAAGTATGAGTGACGCACTTTCGCATCGAGGTCCGGTCGACCTGACAGTGGTGTACGGCGATGGCGGCCAGGCGAATCGCCCGGCCGCCGACGTCGTGATCAGCCGCGTCGCCGCCGGCGAAACAGTCGCAGTGCTGCTTGATACCGCCTTGGGATTCGCGATGCTCAGCCGCGGGGATGTGAAGCGGGCTCGTCTCGTTCTGCCAGACGGCGCGGTTATCGCCGGCAACGTCGGCGAAGTGTCAGCGGACTATTTCGAGCTGATTGAAGATTGGCACCAGTAGCACCTGGTGCCCGTGGGCTGGCAACCACCAACCAGGGTGGATAGGTCCACTCACTTCAAGGTCTGAAAGAACACTCGATCGGCAAAATCCATTTCCTTGTGCACTTCCCAGGCCTTGGTCACCAGTTTCACGTCTGAGTGTTTCTTGATAAACCACTGCTTCTGCCCTTCGGCGAGGCTCTCCCACCAATCCACGGCCTCGTCGTAGTTCGGGTGCATGGAATCGGCGATCTGCTCTGCAGCGGTCGGCTCCCCGGGCTCACGCGCCTGGTCCATCAGATCGAACAGACGCTCCATCGTCATGGGCACTTTCGGGAGGTTGGATTCCAACTTGTAGCTATAGTGGCTCTGCGCAGTGCGGGAGCCACTACCCTCACTGGAGAGCCCGAGGTTATCGAGGATGCCCTGCAGGACTTCTCCAATAAGCGGTTGATCTTCTTTTGCGAAATCCAGCTCAATGGTCAGCTTCGCCTTGATGCGATCCGGGATTTTTTCATCGCTCATTTTTTGTTTCCTGCTCGATCCTGCGAAGTAAAAAAAGTGGTCGGAGCCGCGAAAACCGCTCCGAGAGCGGAAGGATATTACTGTCACTTGCGAGGCCGGCAAAGAACCCTCGCCACCAGTACGTCCAGCGCTCTGTAGGTGTTGGCTCTGGATCTCCGTAATGGGCATGAGCTTCTTCCGCAGAGGCCACGCTGTAAGCCGCATAGTCGAATGCTGCCGCGAGCCGCGGCCACCTGCTACCCATGGCTCCCTCGTGGCACAATCCGAATCCAGCTCTTGCGGGCCTGGTATTCAGAGAAGGGATGGCAATGCACGCCAGGCGGCGCCGAACTGAAGCTCGGCAGATCGAAATCCGGATCATGGAGGACAACACCGAAACTCGTGTGTCGCTCAGCCACGACCCAATGCCAGTTCCGGCTGGCAGTGCCCTGGCCGTTGTTTACAGCCACGATGCCAAGGCCTTCCACTGCATCCCAGGTGCTCCAGCGCTTCAGCTCAGACTCGATCCCGAGGAGCGCCAGAGCGTACTGCATCTCTGAGAAATTGGTGGCGAGGGGCCGCTTCTTGCGAGCACCTATGCCATTGTCGACGAACAGCTGTCGCACGACACCGTATGGTTTGCCGGAAACCATCGCTGCACAGGCCACCCCGCACCCCAGGCGATCCCGCTGCATCACTTTCTGCACGCGGCAACTCTGTTCCCAGCAGCTCATCAATCGAAGTTCCGAAATTGCTCGGCCGAGAGCGGCACAAAACGAGTTTCCTTGCCAATAAACGCGGTCCGCACGGTACCGGTTTCACCGTTCCGGTGCTTGCCGAGGATCAACTCGGCAACCCCCTTGTACTCAGTGTCCGGGTTGTAGACCTCGTCTCGATAGACGAACATGATGATGTCCGCGTCCTGCTCGATCGCGCCGGACTCCCGCAAGTCTGCGTTCACAGGGCGCTTGTTGGGCCGCTGCTCACACTGGCGGGACAACTGCGATAGCGCGATGACGGGGCAATTGAACTCTTTGGCCAACCCCTTCAATGCCCGGGAGATCTCCGCGACCTCCTGAGTGCGGTTCCCCTCGTAGCCTGGGCAGCGCATCAGCTGCAGGTAATCAACCATGATTGCCGCCGGCGGACCGTACTTACGGGCACCACGCCGAGCCTTCGCTCGTAGCGATGTCGGCGTAAGGTTCGCGGAATCGTCGATCGCCAAACGGTCCTGCATACCCTGAAAGACACCAACGGCTGCCGTCAGCTTCGGCCAGTCTTCATCCTGAAGCTTGCCCCGCAGCAGCGCCTTCAGGTCGATACGCCCCAGCTGGGCGAGGAATCGGAACTGCAACGCCCTTGCCGGCATTTCCATGCTGTAGATCTGGATCGACTTCCCGGGAGAAGCGTCAAGGATCGGCTTGGCCCAGTTCATCACCAGGGACGTCTTGCCCATCGAGGGACGCGCCGCGACGATGATCAGATCTGCAGGCTGCAGGCCGCCAGTCATTGCATCCAGATCGGGCAGGCCAGTAGGAACACCCGTCACCTCCGTTTCGGAGTTGAAGTTGCTATCGATCTCGTCGATGACGGCGCTCAGGACTTCGCCCATGTCGGCAAAGTCCTGGTCGCGTTCATCCTGGCTGAGACCGAACAGGGCGCGCTCCGCTTCTTCATGAACCAAGGCTACGTCGGCCCCAGGCTCGTAGGCCTGCCGGCTCATCTCGAAGCCGATGGAGATCAAGCGGCGCAGATGGGCTCGCTCAGAAACGATCTTGGCGTAGTGAACGATGTTCGCGACCGAGGGAGTATTTTTGGCGAGCTCGGCCACGTAGGCCAGGCCTCCCCAGCCAGACCGCCCTTCCAACACCTCACACACCGTCACGATGTCGAACGGTTCGCTACGGTCCGCCAACTCCAAAATCGCTTCGAAGATCTGGCGATGATCGTTCCGGTAAAAATCCTCCGGGTGGACTTTATCCGCGACCAGATCCCAGGCCTTGTTATCCAGCAGCAGACCACCAAGGACGCCTTGTTCGGCCTCAATCGAGTGCGGAGGCACATTGAGCTGTCTTTCCATTGTTCAGGAACTCCTCATTAGCTCGAAAGAATACGCCATCCGACATACAGGATCACGCCAACAACAACGCAGATCAGGACCTGCCACCTCGCTCGGTCTTCGCCGGCATGCCGCCCGCGAATGAACGCTCGGCGCTCAACCGTTTCCGCAAGGTCAAGCTCCAGATCTCGAAGCACTCGCTCACAATCAGGCATTCGGGTCCTCCGGCAGAAAATCCGCGACAAGTGGAAGCAGGATCCTCACCGAGCTCCGCATGTGGAACTTGGTCGGAGACCGTGCAATGCGATCCATCAGCAGATACCAAACGGCGAAGAGGCTACCTCCCTCCATCGGCCGCAGCTCGATGTCGGTTTTGGTCGACTGGAACTCGACTTGAGCTCGGTTGAATAGCACCGTCTGCCGGCAAGCCGCCGCGAGTTCCCTGATCGGGCCTTGGAGCTCAGCAAGCCGTTGACTGATCGCTTCCGGGCTATCGTACCCATCGAGAGCGTCCATCAGCTCAATGAACTGGTCGTCGATCGATTTGCGTCCGATCTCGGCGTCCCATTCGGCCACCCGCTCGGAGCAACAACTGCAGACGCCCTCGCCACGGCTGTAATCCACCCGCAGCCAGTAACAGGGCCCATCCTCTGAAACGCAGGCGCACATATCAGTGCACCCGCAACCGATACACTCAGCAATCATGGGCACCCCCTCAGCTCATCTTCACAGGCACGGTTAAAGCCGGCCTGCCACTCTTCCGCCAACTTTGTTCCAGCCGGATACGGGTTATCGTCCAGATTCTTTCCGTCACGAAACGCCTGGTTGCCCAGCTGCCAGGCAGCGCCTGCAGCGGGCTGCTCAGTAGTCATTCAACGTGCCCTCGGCCTGGGTCTGCTCGATCAACCGCACGAGCTCGGTTTCACCCTGAACGCGAACAACCTCCGCGAGATGTCGCTCAGCAGCGGAGATCAAGCGGCGCTTCGCTTTCATGTGCAGCAGGCCGCACTGCCGACCTGTCTTGAACTCGGAAATGACGTAGGCGACGTGCTCCAGAGGCGCAACAGGGGGATGAATGGCGAAACGGAACGACCGCCCTGCTATCGGGTAGTCGAATGCGCGAACCACGCGAACTTCACTGAAGATGAGCCCGCGCCCGTTCGAGCGGGGTACAAGCATGGTCGCTTGAACTGACTTTCCGACCACGACAGCCTCCGAAGGCTTAACCAAGTAATAACAATGTTATTACTTGGTTATCACCTGGTCAACCCTCACATCCGAAGAGCGGGGCGCCCGACCTGGCGCTGCAGCGCGTCCTCGCGGAAGTCCTCGTCAGGGGAAACCCGGTCTCCACCGCCTCGCGGCCAATACCCGACGGCGCGAATATCAAGCGTCCGGCCAGCCAGCTCGAAATTGCGGTCGCTGACAGAGTGGAACCACTCGGCCAGCTCGCGAATATCGACGCGCTCGATCGAACGCAACGTTTCCGCCGCGGCGTCCTTGACGATGCCTTGAATGCTCACTTCCAGGACGTCACCACTATTCGCCGAGCAAACCATCGAGAACCCTTCGCCCGAGACAGTGAAGCGATCATGCCCCCAGTAGGGCGACGGATTAGCTCGGTTGACGACCTGCGCGGCCGCGAGCTGGACATACTCGTTCAAGAGCCCGTCGTACTCGCTCCTATGAGCCCGGAAAACCGAGAGCCCGTCGACCGACGTGCAGATCCGGCTGTAGAGCTCGTGAATGCGGTTGTATACATTGAGCAACCTGGTCGCCGGTGCCTTGCCGTCGACAGAGGGTTGCGCCTGTTGGGCACGGGCCGTGCCCCCAGCTGACACCTGGTTGAGTGAGTCGCAGCGCCGAAAGGCCGCCTCGATACTCCGGTAGCTCACTTCCAGCTTCTTGTTGAGCAGCGTGTCGTAGGGAACAAAGCCCAGCTTGGCATCTGCTTTCACCATGAAGCGCATCAACGATAACGACATGACTCCCCTCCACTCACGCTGCGTTAAAAAGCTTGGCGGCCATCTGCTCTTCGACGAGGCCGGGATCCTGAACAGAGTCATCGAGCAGATCCTGCTCAATGCTTTCCTTGTGCTGCAGCAGTAGTACGACCTGCTCGTCGATCGTCCCGGAGATCACGGGCATCAAGACGGTGACGGCTCTTTTTTGGCCGTTTCGGTAGGCGCGATCTTCGGCCTGTCGCTTCGCCGCAGCAGTCCACGGTAGCGACGCGAAGAACACGTAGTTGGCAGCGACCAGGTTCAGGCCTACACCGGCTGCTTTGGTCGTGCCGATGAACACCTTGACCGCCGGATCCGACATGAAGGTGTCGATCGCTTTTTGCTTTCTTGTTCCAGAATTAGATCCGGTGAAGGTCACCGTCTGGATCCCGGCCTTGGCGAACTCGTCGGCCAGGTAGGCCACAGACTCGGTGTACTCGCAGAAGATGATCGACTTGTCGTCGTCACCCAATGATGTGATCGTATCGATCAGCCACGAAGCCTTTAGACGCTCCAGTAGCTGACGGATCTTTCCGATTTTGACGATGGCGGTCTGCGTGTTGTCGGAGACCGCTGCTAGGTACTGATCACGCTCGCCAGTCGCTAGATCTACATACTTAAATTCGTGACGTTTGCCCTTCAACGAAGCCAGTACATCTTTACGCCGGCGCAACATCCATTCGGAAACGCGCTCGCTCAATGCCTTCCTGAGCTCTGGAGAGCCGGCAAAGTCCGACAGAAAATCGCTAAGCGGAATGGCTCCGATTGGGTGACCGGAGAGCCGCAGCAGGTTATGCAGCTCGCTCTCCCGGTTCAGCACCGGAGTCGCAGTCAGAAGGAACCGGCGCTCGATATGCTTCGAGAGCAGGAAGGCATTTCGGGTACGGGTGGAGTCGGGCTCCTTGAGATAGTGAGCCTCATCGCACAGCATCACTCGGAAGCGCACATCGCCGTCGCTCATGGCCTGAACGACGGCGCCCAACCTCTCGTAGTTCACGATCAGCCAGTCAGCCTGCGACCAGGCCTCGCCATCGCCGCAAATCACAACCTTCGCGTCGGGCTGGATTATATGGATCTCCCGCTCCCAGTTGATCCGCAGGCTGGCTGGGCAGACCACCAGCACTGCACCCGGCCCCGTGACCAAGCTCGCAGCGACGACAGCCTGGCGGCTCTTCCCGAGCCCCATATCATCGGCCAGCAGACAGCTTGAGTACCTTAGGAGATGACGAACGCCCACTTCCTGGTAGGCATACTCACCATGCAGCCCATATGCCTGGACAGCCTTCGCCAAATCCGCCTCGTTGATCCAAAGCTCCTTCATCGGTTTTGCGATCACGCTCAACATCGCGTTCTCGCCTTCCGCATCCCCAGCGCCGACTCGCTCAGGGACCATACCGCCCACCTGAACACCTGGTCGGTCTCCCTCACCCATCGAAGCATGCTGCTCCAGAACGATTTCGGTATCGCTGAGGAAGATGTGTTCTCGACGGATTCCAGCCTGCGTCTCCAGCACCTCAAGCAATCGCGGCAGGGCAACCTTCACCCGCCAGGCATTTCGATTACGCAGGAAGGTGCCCTGCAGGCCCTGCAACGTGCTAACTAGGAGAGGATCAAACCGCGATAGGCAAACGAAGTCTCCGCCCTCAACAGGGAAGATCTGGACATCCAGGAAGGGCGCGAACAGGTCCGGATCGGGAGACGCCAGGGCGATGCGAAGCTTTTGCGCAAACTGCCCGACATCGTAGAGGATTCCGGATGGCAGGTTTTCGGCCAAACTCGCCGCGAATGCGCCATTGATTTTCGAGCGGTCGAAGGCCCACATACGGCCCTGGCCAAACCAGGTACCACCATGCTTCTCACGGAAAAAGGCGCTAATCCAAGGAGCGAAAGCCGTGGACAAGCCCACCCGGAACCCGTCAGAACGGACCCCCTGAATGAACTCTTTCGGTGACTTCTTGTAGTCGGACAGCTTCATGCGCTAAAGCTTTCTCAGCAAATTAGCGCTTACTATAGCCTAATGAAAGTCAAAAGATCGAGAGCAACCCATCTGCTCTCAGAGAGACCACCAAGCCAGCAATTTCGCCAGGTCGACCTCGCCAAGCCGAGCCCTTCCCCACTCCAATGCCGTGCGGAAGTCAGCCTGCCCGGATGTAGCAGGCTCGACGCGCACCGAGTCAGCGCCGGCCAGTGGGGCACTCAGCATGCCAGCCACCAGCAAGGCTTCATCTACTGAGGAAATCACATCCGCGTGCTCAGCACCCCTGAGACGATAACGAACTGAGCAGGAGCCAACCCAACCCTGGAACTCAGCCGCGACCACACCAGGTAGGCGCATATCGGCGACCAAGCGCCTATGGCGAATGAATTTCGCCACCGGTGAACTATCCGCAGCCAACTTGATCACGACCGGCTCCTATCAACAACAGTCCTGCACATGCCAATTCGCGCAGCGACAGCCCTCTTCCGGCCCCACCGATACCCCCATACCCAGACAGCAAAGACAACCAGCAATCCCCACAACCCAAGCCCGAGGCCAATCGGGACAGCCACACCGAAACAGCTAGACACTACCACCGGCAACAGAAACAGGACTGCAAAGGCAATAGACGCCCAGACCGCCCCTGCAGCACCCGCTCCTTTCGAAACCTCTTCCGGAAGGGCGCCATAAACGATTCGACCGTGACACCCCCGGCACACATGATCGCCGGGGGAAAATTCCGCTCCACAGCCACCACAGGTATATGTCTCTGCCACCACCAACACCCCTTCGCTCGCAACTTACGGTGGACTATCCGTGGCGTGATCTAGGTTTCAAAATCACGCCACGGATAGATGCCTCAGCGCTCAGCCTGGCGCTTGATGAAACGAAGAGCGTCAGCATTACCTGCCTCTGCTGCCTGCTGCATCAATGACTCGAATTCGCCTTCGTCGCCGTCACGGAGGCGCAGCGCCGCGAGGGTGAAGAGCGCCGTTCCGTTCCCTTGGCTCGCCAAAGCTTCGAGAGAGGTCCTGTTCTCTTTCGGGAAGTTCTGCGCAAGCCAGATGATCGCTTCCGGCTTGCCCTGCTCAGCGAATTTTCGCATCACCGGCTCCAACTTAGCGCGATCAGCCTCTCGATCCATGGACTGCAGCCACGACGAGACAGGGCCACGTTCGCCGAGGACCGCCATGCCCCCGCAAAATAAAATGGCGATGGCCAAGAGGGTGAGACCTACCCGCTTGCGCGCACTGGGTTTGACCAGCAAGACGACGTCCCGCTTATGCGGCCAATCGGCATCGCTCAAAATGCTTGTATTCGACATCTAGCGTCCCTAGTAAGGTGAATGGATATGGGGCGCCCTACCCGAAAGGTGAACGGATATGGGGAGACCGCGCCAGACGTGCGTTCTACGCGGCTCACAGAAGCGCCCAGGCACTTCAAAGGTGAAAGTTTATGGGGAGCGCCTTTTCACGGTGAAAATCCCCCCACTTCAACATCATCATTTAGCCGCTACATAGCGCATCTGCTCCCATGCAAGGCGGATTCGACAGCCTCCTCGACGCTTTCGCCATCCAGCACAAATCGCCAGACATCATCGAGCCGCCCATTCGCTTCCAGATCTCGCCATACGTCGCCATCGATCACATGACCGATACCGGTACGCCCTTCGATCGTCGGCACAACTCCAACCTTCTCCGTCGGCGAGTCGGAGGGACTTTCCGGCTGCCACTCTGGCGCTGTGGACACCAACTCGCCTTGCTCGTTAATCGAAACCTTGAACGTGCCGGCATTCCCATCGCGACAAAGGACCATTGCGCTGATGTAGTTCTGGTTCATCGCCCCTCCCACTCAATCGGTCGTAACCACGATCTTGACTGCCTTCGTCGGCATCCCCCACCTGGCGGCCAGCTGGATCGCCTCTCGACGCGATACCGGCCCATGGCAGTCACCCCAGCCGCGACCATGGGCGGCATACCAGCCATCCGGGTTTCTGCATACGCCGGCCTTGCCCCGCGCTGCACGCTGTTTAAGTACCCGTAAACGATTCATCCGACCTCCTTACCAACTTGTTCGGCCACAACCACCCTCTACGCCATCGACCGCCCCTTCAGTGCTCGAAAATGACTTTGTGGCCCAGAGAGGGCCCTACGAGCGTCAAAGGACGTTCGACCTCTACATGCCCTGTCTGGCGTCCAAATTGGCCTTTGGGTTTTCGATCACAACACTCAACATCAACATTCAGCGCGCCCAAAATAATCTGATGGCCACCCTACCCTTTGCGACCTAGATCGGCGAGGGCCTCAACGAGTCCGCCTCGTGCTGTCGAACTATTTCCTGAGTAAGCCCGCTGGATTGAGCATTCAGCATGTCCAGATACCCTTCCGCCCCCAGACCTTGATCGCCTGGCAACTGAAAGACGGGCTGACGTCCGTGAGCCGTGATTTCGTCGACCAAAGCCATTCTGGCAACTTGCTGAGCAGTGGCGTGCTCCCCAACGAGATCGAGCAGCGCCTTGTACATCTCGGAAGACCGCAGCTTCTCTTCAGCGAGAATGTGCGGATGACGCAGATCGTTCTGCAGGAGTACATCGACCAGGCGTGAAGCCCGACCATCGACATCCAGGGCAGGTCGGCTCTCACCAGAAAGGACCAGTGCCGGCAACAACTTCATAGCCTCGTCAGCCCATGTCGCCGGCCGGCGCTGAATCCGCTCGTAGAGCTCAGCCTTCTCGGCAACTTCGCTCACAAAGGCATGCCGCAGCTGCCTGTTAGAAAGGGGATCCAACGTCTCGAAAATTTGCTCAACGGCGTCATACAGTTCGGCGACGTGCATGCCGCGATAGCTACTTGCGTCCAGCCGCTGAAGGACAATCCCGAGCATGTGCTCCGTCGCATGCTCGGGATCCGCCAACGAAGCCCCGCGGAAGGCCCCCAGCGACGCCGCTGCGTTGACGAAGGAGCCATCCTTGCTCGCATGCGCGAGCGCTACAGCGAGGTCGGCCTTGAGCTCGCGAAGCGCAGTGCCATATAACTTTCCGGCTACCCCAAACTCAGCAATGGCACGACGCCGCAGGTCATCACCACTCACATCGCGGCAATGCTGCAGCTCGTGGACCGTCGCAAAAAACAATTTTTCCTCTGCCGACTGAAGGACCCGAGGCCCACCATTGATCGCGTCATCCACATATTTGAGACCGGAATCGCTGATAGCCATATCGGCGCCGACGCCTTCAAGACCGCCAACAAAGCAAAGAGTCTCTCGCTCACTCCAGAGGTACTTCTTCTCCGACAATTTGATGGCGAACTGGCGGTCCCCACCTCGCTCTGCTGCCAACCAGAAACGGCTCTGCGGATCCAGAAGGTCTGGGGAACCTCGCATCAGAAAAGCGGGGGCCTGGCTGACGAACTGCATGAAATCAGCCGATGATGTCGACACGATTCGGATAGAAGTAGAGCCCGGAGCCGCCAGATTCTGAAGCTCCTGGGAAATGGAGTCCTGCCCCAGATGAGCCAGGCCCGAGAGACCCGCCTGGCGGCCATCTGCAGCGCTCACCGGCGCTGCCAAACACAATGACGCCAGGACGCCGGCAGCAATCGTTCTGAGCAGTGTCTTCGCCCCAGGCGTAGAACCCTCTTTCGAGTGCACAACAGTCGTCCCGGACATCAGAAAATCGGTAACTCCGCTACCCATGCAGTCCTCCGGACAACGGAACATGCCGGACCTCGGTCACTCCGGGCCGCGGCTGGAAAAGCACGTGAAGACCCGCCGCCTCGATAATCTCAAGGCATTGACTCTCCACGGCCGGCAGGACGATATCACCGGCCTCGCTCTTGATCCGGACATCACGTCGAACGTCGAGAGGCCTCGACACCACCTGCACAACGGCATCGTGGAACGGCCAATCGGACGCAAGCCAGAGTAAGGCGCAAGACTGCACGCCATCGAGCTCACCTCGGTGCAAGAGGTATTCGTCGAGCACAACCGGCAGAGCGGATGTCATAGCCCGATCCTCGCAACACCGAGAGCGAGCTGCCGGCTTTCCTGCAGATCGGGCAGCTCTTCCAGGATGGGGCCTACATGAAACCCCTGGACGAGCCCCACGCGCAGCTCCCTCAGCCGGGTGGGGATTCCATGCGCACTTGGACACCCAGTCCACGCTGACTTGGACACTCATTCCACGGCCACTTGGACACTGATTCCACAAGCACTTGGACAGTGATGTTCCACTGATCCGATCCATGCTCAGGCAGGCAGCAACGCAGCTGCAGAGCCTTGCAACCAAGTCGCCACTCAGCTTCAGGTATTCCGGTTGGATTTCGCGCACGAGCGGCGCGGTAAAGTAACCATCGCCGAAGTCGTCGATGGCCACCTTCGCGTTCAATAGGCGAACCGCCGCGACGAACTGCTGGATCCTCGGCATGTCGTTGATCTGCGCAGTTTCGGTGATCTCGAAAACGACCTGGTGTGCCAGATCCATATTCTTGAACACCAGCGAAAGCAGCTCGTTACAGGATTCTTCTATCGTCAACACGGACACGTTAACAGCGACGCGCACATATGGCCGATCGCGCAGTAAACGGAAAACATGCCGCAGCACTTCGAAGTCGATGAGGTCGATGAAACCGAATTCCTCGCCCAGCTGCAGTAGTTTTACATGCCCGGAACGGACCCCCCTCGTTCTGGCAAGGGCTTCGTAATGCGAGACAGCACCTGTCCGAGCGTCCACGATCGGCTGGAACACCGGGCTTACTACTTTCCGCATTCGTCCCCCCTCGCCTATTGGCAGTTCTTACAGCTCTTTGGATGCCCAATTGATCGGTGCATCAGTGATCGCCTCGATCGAGTTCAGGTGAACCCACAAAGCACGCTTCGCATAGACACGCGCCTCGCCGGCGATCCGCTTCAGCTCGGCCGAGTTCAGAGGAGCGATACCCTGGTGAATGGCGTTACGGAGAGCGACCACTAGTTCCAGGTGGCTGTAACTATCCGCAGCTCCGCCGAAGGCTTGATGCACGGCGCGAAATAGATCCGCGTTATCACGAGTGATCGAATCCAGGTCTCCCAGATCAACAGGGCGGGAGCTGTCCTGGATCGGCACATAACCGGTTCCGTCGACGTTGAGGTAGGCGACGGAAAACTCTTTGCCATGCGCGGTCACCGACTGAGCCTGGACCACTTTGCGGCCGAGGCCGTTCGCCTCGAACGCGATATCGTCCAGCTCAACATAGTGGCCGGCGGGGAACTGAACGGCCGACTGGATGACGACCTGCGGATAGGTGAATTGGGTATTCAGAGCAACAGTCATGGCGATACCTCTATCTGAATTGGCAAATGTTATTTTCTGTTATTATTGCGTATTGTCAACGGACTTTCAGGCTATTCCCGCCCTCTTCCAGCTCGTTGCTCATACGCTGAACTCCCGCCAACATTTGCGCCTCGGACAGCAGCGAATTCGCAAACTGGTCTTCCTGCAGCTCAACCAGGCCGTCACGCATTTCTCTACGCAGTTCACGACTGACCTGAGCGGCCGCCCCGGTTTGCACCCGAGAAAGGCGCTCCAGGGTTTCGTTGATAGCATTCAGTCCACCGGCCACCTTGTGCGCCAGGGCGTTCAGGCTGGGATCCCGAGCACGCAGTTCACGGATGCTCTCGGCGCCGGCGTTCAGCTCGTTCACCGCCCGCCCATGGACCAGGTAGTCCTGCACCTGCTGCAAATGGCGCCGGATCTCCAGGTGGTAGAAGTTCTTCGCCGACTCGACATAGAGCGGCAAACTGAAGCCTTGGCCGTTGGCCGCCCGATTGCGGTATTCCAGATTCAGTCGCTCGGCGAAAAAATCCTGCCGCTCTTGCTTCGCAATGGCTGCGGGCAGGCCCGCGACTTCGGCACATCGAACAACGGCAGCGGACCTTGCATAGCGAACCTCTCCCATACGGCGAAAGCCGCAAAATTGGTTTATGTCGCCTAAAAGCATCGCGGATAGCACAACAAAAGTCAAAATAAGCCATCGGCCCCATATCCATTCACCTTTGCCACCCACGATCCCCCCAGACACGATTTGCCGCCCCATATGCGTTCACCTTTCATGCTCTCCTCCCCAAGCCAACCCCATAAACGTTCACCTTTGGCGGGATTTAGGTCACATGTGGCTGCTTGTTTATGGCCAACGGGAGATCGGCTGCCTGCCCATAAATGTTCACCCTTTAAATAAAAAGTACCCCGCAGACGCCTGTATTTACTGGGGTTTATGCCGCGCTTGATGGCCTCCCCATATTTTTTCACCTTTGCCACCTTCCGCGCCTCATCGGGGCATCGAACGGTGACTCATTTCAGTGGCCTGGTCGGATGCCGACCCGTTGTCAGATCCACAACTCACGCTCAACCCCATAAACGTTCACCTTTTAAGGGGCTACACCTCCTAACCTCCCCATAAACGTTCACCTTTCCCCCGATCCTGGTGCTCGACCAGTAGCCTTCAAATGGCCCCATATGCTTTCACCTTTGCTCAGGAGGCCCCATAAACGTTCACTTCACGCTCCCCACATCCATTCACCTTTCGCCCCACATCCATTCACCTCTCACCCCATAGCCTTTCACCATTGCTCCCCATAAACTTTCACCTTCGCCCCATAAGTTTTCACTTCTCACCCCATATATATTCACCCTCACCCCATAAACGTTCACCTTAACCCCAATAAAACCCTTTAAAATCAAACACTTAGCAGCCTCTAAATATCTGTTTGTTTGTTTAAAAAAGAAACAGACAAACAGACATGGGATCCAATCCAGAAAGTTTTTGTATGTGTGTGAAAATATATTGACTAGAATTTAAACAGCGGTTTAACTACCGCAAAATTCGACCGAGCGGGTACCTGCAACCGGACCGGACCGGAGTGGAGTGGACCTCAAGCACCGCAGCTCGCGAGAGGTTGTCTGTCTGTCTGTTTTGTTCGTTTCTTGATCATTTTTGACTTTCGTCATAGTATCTATGCAGTTTTGGAGGCTTGCAGGGGGGAAGCATGGGCATGCCGGCAGCAACACCGGGGCAAAACGTCCTGGCGCCAAGCGTTCGGAAGCACGCTGGGGCGATTCACATCAAGAACGACATTTCGTGCCTTCAGCGGAAGGCTTGGAACGTCCTGCTGCACAATGCCTACGATGACTTCCCAGACGTGAACCTGCAGCTGCACACCATCCCTGTTCGCGACCTTATGGATCTCGCTGGGTTTGACAGTAAAAACGTCAAATACCTCAAGGACGCCCTTGAGGACATGGTCACCACCAAGATCAAATGGGACATCATCGATCACCAGGGCAAGAGCGACTGGGGTGTGACCACGGCGCTTGCTAGCGCCTCGATCAAAGACGGGATCTGCAGCTATGCCTACAGTCCGCAGCTGCGGACAAAGCTCTACAATCCGGAGTTCTATGCTCGAATTGACCTGCTGATCATCTCGCGCTTCAGCTCAGGGCATGCCCTTGCTTTGTACGAGAATTGCGCTCGCTACAGAGCAATCAATCAAACACCAATCCTCCCTCTCCCCCTCTTCCGTGAGCTGCTCGGTGTGAACAACACTGCCAGCTATGATGAGTTCAAGATCCTCAACCGGGCTGTCATCCAGCCTGCGATCAAAGAGATCAACTCAATATCGGACATCTGTCTTGAGGTCGAGCTGCAGCGTGAGAAGCGCAAGGTCGTCGGTGTCAAGTTTCGCATCCAGGAGAACGTCCAGGGCGCGTTAGCGATCGACTCTCCATCCAGCTTCAACCACGAGCTGCTGCGGAAGTTGCAGGACGATTTCTGCCTGACGGAAACTCAGGCGAAGGAAGCGCTGGCCCTCCACTCTGAGGATCGTATCTCCATCGTTATGGAATACGTCCAGGAGAAGTACACAGAAGGAAAGATCAAGGCCGGCGCGAAAGGCATTGCCCCCTACTTCCTCCGTGTTCTGCGCGATGGAGATGTGAAGCTGGCCAAGACTGGGCTCGACAAGCTTCTGCAAGGCGGGGCTCAGGCTAGTCCCAAAGCCGCTCAGGCTGGTCAACAGAGCCTTCTGCAGGATGACGATGCTGTCCGCCGCGAGTTCAACGCTCAGCGCCGGTCGGAGGTTGAACTGCTCCTTGCTGGTATGGACAGTGAGGTGCGCAATTCCCTCAATGATCAGTTTGCAGCAACCCTGGTTGGGCAGCGCCTCATGTTGAAGAAATGGGCCGAATTCCTCGCCAAAGGTGAAGGTAGTGCCATGGTCGTCAACAACTTCTACATGTTCGTCGCTGAAAAACTGCTGCCTCCTTACGAAGAAGCGCTTGAGCTCTACAGAAAATCGCTTGGTGCGTAAAGGAAAGGGGGCTTCGGCCCCCTTCTCTTTACGCATACCCTTCCCAATCTCCCCTCCCCCACCCTCTCCTTTCCGACCTCCTGTTCTACGATGCACTCCCTCGACCACGTTCAGGCGGAGATGCTGCATGGATGATCTACAAGCAACAACCGTATCGGTTTTCACGGTGAAAAAAACATAGGCATATGCTTGGCACCGGATAGGTGAAAGGATATGGGGGTTGCATGCGAATGTGGTCTTGTTGGCCCTTCTGGCAGCATGAACAGCCCTTTTCACCGTGAAAAGGGCTGCCACATCACTCGCATCAGCTGGTGTCATGTAGGTAAGGTGAAAGAATATGGGGCAAAAAAAAGGGCGCTCATCGCGCCCTTGGTTGGGAAAATCTCAAGCCTCAGATGGTGGATCGAAGTGTTTCTTGATGAGCTCCAGAACCTCCTCCGGATTGACGCCTTTGGGGCAGTCGAGCGTGATCTTCTGCCCTCGAACCTTCAGGTCGGCCAACTCGCGACCTTTCGCGAAGAGCTTAACGGGCACCGGAGGCGCCGGCGGCAAATCACTGCTCTTCCTCACCGAGCTCTTGATCCAAGCAACTGCGGCTTCCTGGGAGAGCTTTCCATCGAAGACGAGTTGCGTAGCTTGGACAACCAGGTCCTTGTGCCCTTCGTCTGCCAATGCCGCCAGATCGGCCACATGCTTAGTGCCGATGAATGCCGGATCGTCTTCAAGCAGTGTGAGAGTCTCTTGCGGCAGCTTGAAGTAGGCCAGGCAGCGACTGATGGTGGCCATGCTTCGACCAACACGGCGGGAAAGCGTCATCTGGTTCTTTACGGCCTTGCTGTCTAGTAGCTTCTTGTAGCTCAACGCACGTTCGAAGTCCGTCAGTGGCTCCTGGGATTCGTTATCTGTGACGGCCAGGACAGCTGCATCTTCGTCAGACAGATCCCGGACATAGGCCTCAATCTTGGTCCATTGCAGGATGTCATGCGCCCGCCAGCGGCGCTCACCACCAACAAGCTCGAAGCGACCATTGGCTTTGGGGCGGACGACGATAGGATTGTTGAGACCGCCGTTGGCCTGGATCGCGTCAGCCAGAAGCTGGAGTGCAACTTCGTTGAAGATCTTCCGTGGCTGATACGGGCTTGGATCAACCATGTCGGTATCGAGAAGCGTGACACCTTCCTTGGCTGGCAGATACTGACCTTCGAGAGGCGCTGCAGGTCCTACAGATTTTTCACCGTGAAAATTCGTCGACTTTTCACCGTGAAAAGTTTCAGCAGGGACACCGGAAGTCTGGGCCTGAGAGTCGTCGAGCAGCCCTCGCTCCGCCAGTATGTCGCTCATCGACCTGCCGAGATTAGCTGCAGGCGCCTCGGCGACGGGGACTCCTTGAATATGGGTTGGTTGGCTAGTCCCGAGTGGGCGCGTAGATTTCATTTCGAAGCCTCCAGGACGTCACGGATACGGGACACTACCTCAGAGAACACGGTGCGGAAAGCGCCGACGGAATTGTCGCTGGCCTGACGCCACAGCGAAACAGGGATGCCTTCCTCAAGACTCTTCGAATAGTCCTCGTTGTGATAAAGCGGGCTCTGCGTCACTTTGCCCGGGAAGAGGGTAGTCAGGCGCTCCAGGTTGGCCTGGATCCGCGGGCGGTTGCGAATGTACATAGTCGGGATCGCAATGATCTCAGGCGACCGCTGGAAGTCCTTGGCGAACTCGCTCAGCCGGAATGCAAGGCGCGACAGGGCTCTGAACGAGAACTTATCCATCCGGATGGGGCAGACCAGGAAATCTGCAGCGACCATCGAGTTGCGAGAAAGCATTGTGCCGGACGGTGCATTGTCCATGATGATCACGTCGTAGCTAGAAAGATCGCAGTGCGGCAGCTTCCCGTTGCGTGCTTGCTCGATGAAGATCGAGTAGCGGAAGTCGCTGCCGTTTGCGTTCCGCAGCACGATATCCATCTCGTCGAGCGTGACTTCGGCCGGAATGAGATGCGGCCCGAATTCGCCAAACGGCTTCTTGATAACCTCTTCCAGCGACAAGGGGGTGTAGGTGCTGCCGACACGCATAAGATTCCCGATGTGCCCGTCTACAGCTCGGGCCCCTGGTACACCGACGTCCTCCAGCTCGGCTGCAGTGAGGTCGGGATCGTAACCCAACATGCTCGTGACATCGGCCTGTGGATCGTTGTCGATCACCAGAGTGCGCAGCCCCATCAAGCTGAACTGTATCGCCAGGTTGCAGGCGGTGGTCGTCTTCGCCGTGCCACCTTTCTGCACGTATACCGAGAGTGTGATAGGTCGAGGGAATGGCTTGATTACGCCACTCTCACGTCTGATCGACGCGATGCGAAAGATATCGTCGAGGGTATAGCCACGTGCTTCGACAGTGCCGCGGGGAATGCGGCGGATGTTGAGATTGTGCTGCTTCTCGATCAGGGCAAGCATGTCCTGGCTTACCTGGATGCACTCTGCCGCGTACTTGCTCGAATAGAACAATTGCTGAAAGTCGGTGAAGGGGTACTGGTCGATGCCGAACTCATTGTTTTCCATTGAAGCGAATCCTTCTCGGGGTTTGTGTGCCTAAAAAGTAGGGCTAACCCCGAGGATTTGCAATACCTGATGCGAAATCCTCGGGGTTTTAGGCTAAAAAAAGGCGTTAAACCCCGAATCGATAGACGGTCAAAGGTGACCTAATCGAGTTTTAGCCTAAACCTATAGGGCTCATGTGACCTAAAAAATGTGCGCTGAGAAGGGCAGGGTAGGGAATAGGTCACAATTGACTTTTGTTTGTTGATCTTTTCGATTTGCTGTGTAGTATAGGTGCACAAGTGCACCGTGGAGAGAATGGCATGACTGCCGAGGAAACCAACGGGGCGTTGCTCCGAAGGCTGATTGAAAAGGCCGGGATGACTCAGCTGGAAGCGTTGGAGCTGGTGAATGTTGGACAGGCCAAGCCGATCGCGGTGAGCACCTGGAAGGCGTACCTGGCGAGTCGGGAAAGCAAACGGTGGCGTGATTGCCCCGAAACGATCCTGGCGCACGCGAAGAGCAGATTGAGCTCTGATAGTCGCGATTCGATAGCAACAAACCAGACAACGGATACGCAGGGTAGGGGACAGTGATGGCAAAACAAGTTGAGATGCCGCTCGATAGCTTCGAACGCGACCTGGTTCAGGGCAGCACGAAGAAGGCTATGTCGGGATCGAAAAGCCGTGATCTCTGGCAGGTGGATCCCCGCGAACTGAAGTTCATGTCGGGCTTTAATGCGCGCACTCCGCGCCCTGGTCTGGAAGCGCATATCCGGGCACTGGCGGACTCGATGAAGTCCGAAGGCTACTACATGGACAAACCCATCGCGGTGTACATCGCTCGCGAAGGTGATCAGGAGGTCAAGTACGTCTCCGATGGCCACTGCCGGACCAAGGCCGTGCTTCTGGCTATTCAAGAAGGCGCCGAGATCGAAACGATTCCTGCGGTACCGGAAGAGCGCGGCGTCTCCCTGGAGGACCTGACCGTAAAGCTGTACCGCAGCAACACCGGTTTGCCCCTGACGCCTTACGAAACGGGCCTGGTTTGCAAACGCCTGATTCGCTACGGCCTAGAGCTCGAAGTCGTCGCCGATCGGATGGGCCTCGGTACTGCCTATGTCGATGGCCTGCTGATGCTCGTAGGGGGACCGAAATCTATTCGTGATGCCGTTATCGACGACCGGATCTCGGCCACTGAAGCGGTCAAGCTGCTGAAGACGCATGGCGACAAGGCCGTCGAGGTTCTTGAGCAGATGCTTGCTGCAGCACAGGCCCAGGGCCGGAACAAAGCGACTGCGAAGCACGCGCCTGGCGCAGCAATCAAGCGAGTGGTGAAGAAGCACTCTGACTCGCTCTACCAGGCTGCTAAGACCGTTCGCCAGGATCCTGGCTATACCTCCCTGGCTGTCGAGACTCGGCTGCTGCTCGATGAGCTGCTGCGTACCCTCGACAGGGCTGAAAAAGATCTGGCGACTGAGGACTCCGACGCGCCTGAAGAGGAACGACAGCAAGCTTAGGTGCTCGCTGTTTTCACCGTGAAAACTGAAAAACCAACCCAAGGATAACAAGCGATGAAGCGCTTCCTGATTGTTGCTGTAATGTTTCCCATGCTGGCCACTTCGGCTCTGGCGGAATCCGGGTCGAACATCTTTCTGAGCGGTAAGGTGTTCAAAGGGGACGAGGTTGTCGCTTCGTTTGCCGCACCGACTCTTCTGGGGAATACCCTTCCCGTTAAAGACCAGGTCCTCCACAGCTATATCGAAAAAGCTGTAAGCGACGGCAAAAAAACGACGCTGATTCCGGGCAAGCTTGTTACGGGCCTCGATATGTCGATGACTCCGACAGCTGTTGTTGGTGAAAACGTGATCGTCGCCGTAAAAGGCTCGCTGGCTGTGCTGGAGGGGTTCGACAAGGCGCCCCTGGCTGGTACTAATCTGGCGATTGATTTGCCGAAGATGAGCCGAAACGAGTTCAGTCAGTCGTTCGAAATCAAAAAGGGACAGCCCCTGGAGTTCGGTTTCGGAGGGTGCACTCTGGTCGACGGTAATCCGACCAATTGCAGCCATAAGCTGATTCTTGATGCTTCTGCAAACAACTGATTCTGCTAGTGGCCTGGCTTTGCCAGGCCACTGTTTGAGATCGCGAGGAAAATACTCAGATGGCAAACAAAAGAAAAACCCCAGCGCAACTGCAGTCCCAGTGCGACGCTTGGAACAAACTGCACGGGCTCGGCACGCTAATCGCCTACGAGGACATCCGCGGTGAAGGGGAGACGCATCGGGGCAAGTCCACCACCGAGGCGCAAGTGCTTGGTGGCCACTCGGCAGTCATTTGGCTGGAAGGGAAGAGTGGTTGCGTTAGCCTCGATCATTGCATGGCTCTGGCGTCGTAAGAGACACACATGATGAAGAACATAGTTTTCTCACTCGCTCTGCTTGGGGCTCTGACGGAGACTGGCCCGGCCTTTGCCGAAAGTAAGTCACTACCCGATTGTGCGGTGACATCTGCCAAGTCTCATGGGGTGGAACTTGCGCTGTTCAGAGCCCTCATGATCCACGAGCTGGGGGAGACGCCTCTTGCAGCGCCTTGCTCGTTCTACGAGGCTGCTGCAGCCAATCTTGCGACTTCCCTGAACAGTCAGCATGGCGATCGCTGGGGTGCGGTGAGTTTGTTCATCCATGGGCGTGTTCTACTGGACGACCCGGTCGTAGAGCGAGTGCGCACAATTTACGAGTCCAAATAGGAAAGCAAGACCATGACTGAAAAACCGCAGGCGATCCCCGATTCGACAACCGAGCAAGAGCAATGCCTGGGCGTTTTCAACGCAGGGCATGGTGTTGTGACCACGCCATCGAGCTACGATCCAGCCCTGTATGAACGTTTTAAGCGCATTTACTCAGAAGGTGAACCGGTGATTATTACCGGAAATATGAAAGTCTTCCGACCATAAGAAAATAGCCGTTCCAACTGAACCGAGTAGGTGAACCAAGCATGGAATTGAAGTTTCGAACCATCACTGGCGCCATCATCGGCGCCGACCCGCAGGCAGAAGCGCCTACCCCCGTGGGCCTAGCTGATCCAGCCTCTGAGCGTGGAGTAGGCCAGGTCGAGCCCGCGCACCTTCTCCGTAAACAAATCGAGCGCGTCATTCGTGAGTACAGCGCTGATCCAGCGCAAGCCGCTCTGGCCGTCTGCGTTATCCTCGACGAGAATCTGGGCCTGGCTGAAGACGGCTGCTTCGACGATGACGAAACCGTGTTGAACGCAATTTTGGCCAATGAACAGGCCGACGACTGAGCTGTTCAGGGGAGTTCCTATGGCAACCAGCAAACGCAACGGCCTGACACAGGCGTCAGGCATCACGGCTGATCTAGTCTTGGAGCTTGGAACCTACTACAGCGCCCAGGACATGCGAAAGGTTCAGACCGGCCTTACTGCCGCTGCCCGCGAAGTCCGTGCTCTGACTCAGTACGGCTCGCTACTTGGGCGCCTGGGCGAGAAACTTTCCCCCGAGCAACGGGAGCTTTTGACCAACGCTGCAGCGCTTCTGGATTCGGTCAAATACAACGTGCAGCACGCAAAGGAGCGCAAGGCTCGCGACGAGAAGGCTATAGCCAAAAAGCGCGAGCTGTGGGAGCGACAGGCCGAGCAACTGGTCAAGACGAACTTTGCCATGCCAGCGGATACCGTGAACGAGCAGTTGCAGATCCTTGAGCTTTACCTGGTTGCCCGGGTTGTTCTGGGGCACGCGGTCTACCTGCAGGACCACTCCCGGCTGCGTAAGGTGATGCAGGAGGAACCGCCGCGTTCTTCACATTACACCGTTGCGCAATGGCGTCGAAATGAGGTTTCGAGCCTCGTCGCGGATTTGCGATCTGCCTTCCGTGACTATTTAAGCTGGGATCTGGAGCGGACGCCCGCCCAGCGTCTGGACGAGTTGCAGGCGAGCCTGGCTACGTATCGCGCCGAGACTCTTACACAGCCTCAAGCCGTAGAAACTATCCGCATCTGGGCCGACGCGCTTAAAGGCGCAGCCTTTATTGCGAGCGTGATGCCCACGTCCAGACCCCCAAAATAGCAAAAATGCTCTCTGCGCGGCCGTATAAGGAGATCGCACGGAAAGTGCACCTGTTTTGAATTCGAACACAAATTCTTTTACTATCAGACCTCCAGAATAAGCGAGCCATGCTATGTCTCTGATTAACGAGTACCGTATTACCGAGCAGGCCATCAAAGATCTCCAGGCTCGTTTAGCTAGCTTGCAGCAGAATGGGCAGATGAAAGCAGAGCTCGAATTCGATACCAAACTGCGTGCTTTGATGTCTGAATACAATAAATCTCTCCGTGATGTCATCAATTTACTTGATCCGCAAGCACAAAACCGCAGTTCGAAGACTCAACCGAATTCTGGGCGCCGTGAGCGGCAGTTAAAACGCTATCTCAACCCAAACACGAACGAGGTTGTTGAAACGAAGGGTGGTAATCACAAGATTCTGAAAGAGTGGAAAACTCAATTCGGCGCCGACGTAGTGGAATCCTGGCTGCAGTCGTAGTTGTCATAGCGATACAAACAAAAAAGGGAGCATAAAGATCCCTTTTTTTTGCCGATCATTATTCGCCGCCTAAAGCAACTTTGGACCTCGGTTTGAACGTCTTCGACTTCAATCGCACTTTTTGGACATCAGAGGCTAACGGCTTCACCTTTCCGGCGGCATCACCTGAAACCTTTCTCGCGTAATGCTCTCCTGCGGTCTCGTCACTTCCATGCCCCATCAGCGCGGCCACCTCGGCCTTGCTGTTGCCGGCCAGCTTTGCGTTCGCCGAGAACTGATGCCGCATTGAGTACAGCGTCGGATACTTCATTCGCTTCCCAAAGCAATGCCTGGTGGCGTACTTCATGTAGTCGCCCATCCTCTCCTGCAGGGTGTCGAACGGGAGCTCGCCGGCGTAGCCTTCCAGCATCGCAATCATCTCGTGGATGTCCTCCAGCTCGTCAGCTGTCAGATCCCCCAGATCCAGGGAGCGGAACGTTCCATTGCCGCGGCCGTTCGTGGCCTTCGCGTTCTCGACATTAAGTACGGGGCGGCCGTGGATCTCAGTCACGCCGGCTGACTTCCATTCTCCCGGCCGCAGACCGACCAAGTAGGTCGCTTTCAACCAGGTCTTCAATGGGCGCGCATAGCGGTGTTTGCCCTGGTGCATCTCCAGGTACGAAAGCAAACGTTGGTAGTCTGCGGATTTCGGAGCACCGTGACCGGCCGTTTCGGTTGATCGTGACCGCTCATTTCGCTAACGCGTGACCGCTCATTTCGGTAGCAACGTGACCGATTCTCCGCCTGTTCCGAAACAGGTGGTCACGGCTTACCGAAATCGCCGGTCACGACTTAGCGAAAGCCTTCCCCTTCGTTGCGCATGACCTGATGCGCCGCCATCCTCGACCGATTTCGGGAGAGGAAGATGGCGGCGCCGCGAGTAGCCATGCGAAACATCAAAGAATGTCTGCGCCTCAAGTTTGAGGCCGGCTTGTCCCACGAGAAGATTGCCCGTGCCTTGCAGCTGTCCAAGGGCGTGGTTAGCAAGTACATCGCGGCGGCGCGGGTGGCCGGGCTGGACTGGCCGGCGCTGGTGGCCATGGACGAGGCCGCGCTGGCGGCCGCCTTGTTTGCACCGACGTCGACGAACAAGCCGCGCGGTGAGCGAGTGCTGCCCGATGTGCTGAGCATCCACCGCGAGTTGCGACGCAAGGGCGTGACCTTGCAGCTGCTGTGGGAGGAATATCTCGCCGCGCATGCGGGCCAGCCGACCTACCGCTACACCCAGTTCGTCGAGCACTACCGGCGCTACGCCCAGACGCTCAAACGTTCGATGCGTCAGCTGCACCGTGCGGGCGAGAAGCTATTCATCGACTATGCCGGGCCGACGCTGCCGGTGGTCGACCCGGCCACCGGCGAAGTGCGCCGGGCGCACATCTTCGTCGCCGCCCTGGGCGCCTCGAATTACACCTATGCCTGCGCGACGCCAGGCGAAACCCAGGTGGACTGGCTGACCTCGCTGGGCCAGGCTCTGACCTACTTTGGCGGCGTGCCGGAAATGGTTGTGCCGGACAATCCGCGCGCCCTGGTCGCCCAGCCGGATCGCTACGAGCCGGGCCTGAACCGGGCCACGCTGGAGTGCGCGCGTCATTACCAGACGGTGATCCTGCCGGCACGGCCACGCAAGCCTCAGGACAAGGCCAAGGCCGAGGTGGCGGTGCAGGTGGTCGAGCGCTGGATCATGGCGCGGCTGCGCCATCGGCAGTTCTTCAGCCTGCATGCGCTTAACCAGGCCATCGCCGAGCTGCTGGAGGATCTGAATCGGCGCCCGTTCAAGCGGCTCGATGGCTGCCGGCGCGACTGGTTCGAGCGTCTGGATCGCCCGGCCTTGCGAGCGCTGCCGGTGCATCCCTACGAGGTCGCCACCTTCAAGCGCTGCAAGGTCAGCATCGACTACCACATCGAGGTCAATGGCAGCTTCTACAGCGTGCCCTCCGCCCTGGCCCGGCAGAACGTGGACGTGCGACTGACGGCACACACCCTGGAAGTGCTGCATGGCAACCGGCGGGTGGCCAGCCACCTGCTGCTGGGGCGACGCGGCGCTTACAGTACCCAGCGCGAACACATGCCCGCAGCGCACCAGGCGCATCGTGAGTGGACGCCGCAACGCCTGCTCGACTGGGGCGAGCGGATCGGCCCCTACACGCGCCAACTGATCGATCACCAACTGACCCACAAGCCGCACCCGGAGATGGGCTACCGCGCCTGCCTCGGCCTGCTCTCGCTGGCCCGGCGCTATGGCAATGCACGCCTGGAAGCCGCTGCCGAACGTGCCGTACACCTGCGCGCCTTCACCGGGCGCAGCGTGCGCAACCTGCTCCAGCAAGGCCTGGATCAACAGCCGCTGCCCCAGCGTGCCGCCGAAACGACCTTACCCGGCGACCACGAGAACGTCCGTGGCGCCGACTACTACCAACCCCCGCAACAGGAGCTGTTCGATGATGCCGCAACACACCCTGAATCAACTGCACCAGCTACGCCTGGACGGCATGGCCCGCGCCCTGGAAGAGCAATGGACGCTGCCGGCCAGCCACAGCCTGAGCTTCGATGAACGCCTCGGCCTACTGCTCGACCGCGAACTGGCCTGGCGTGACAACCAGCGCCTGGTACGGCTGCGCAAGAAGGCCAAGCTCAAGTACGCCAACGCCTGCCTGGAAGATCTCGACCGCCGCTCCGGACGCGCCCTGGACGAGCGTCTGATCGCCACCCTGGCCAGTGGCGACTGGATCCGCCAGCAGCACAACCTGCTGCTGACCGGCCCGACCGGTGCCGGCAAAACCTGGCTGGCCTGCGCCCTGGGCAACCAGGCCTGCCGCCAGGGCTATAGCACCCTGTACCTGCGCACCCCGCGCCTGCTGGAACAACTGCGCATCGCTCATGGCGACGGCAGCTTCGGCCGTACCCTGCAACAGCTGGCAAAGGTCGACGTCCTGGTGCTGGACGACTGGGCGCTAGCCCCGCTGGAGGAAGGAGCCCGGCATGACCTGCTGGAGGTGATCGACGACCGCGCTGGCAGCCGCTCCACCATCCTGACGAGCCAACTGCCCATCGAGCACTGGCACGGCTGGATCAACGACCCGACCCTGGCCGATGCCATCCTCGACCGCCTGGTGCACAACGCCTACCGACTGACGATGAAAGGCGAGTCGCTGCGCCGAAAAAAAGCCGAGGAACAAGCCGCATCGTGACCGATGCGATTACAATCCAGAACCCGCGCAACCGGGGTGGAAGCACCGGTCACGTATTAGCGAAACGCTCGGTCACGTTCACCGAAATCCGCATAGTCGGCTCGCTTAAAGCCCTTCTGCTTCTTGGAGGATGTCTGAGTCCCTTTTCGAAGGGTGCCCTCTGATGAGGTCGTATCCAGCATCTGGAGAGCGGCCTGGAGCTCTTCCTGGACGACTTTCTCCTCAGTCGCCGCCATACGCTCAGTGAACAGATGCCGAAGGGCGTTCTTGTACTGCTTCCAGGTGTTACGGGCGATCGAGGGCTTACGGGTGATGAGGTGCTCGATCACCGTGAGTGGCGGTACCGAATGGGGGGAGTCGATGCCGTATGCCTGGGCAGCTTGGGAGCAGACAGAGAGAGCCTTGATGACGTACTGCTCATTCGTTTCCGGAAGTCTACTCGGAATCATAAGTTTTATTTGGCTACCCCCGTTACTCGGAACCGTAAACGTCTCCAAGTAACGTATCAGATGCAGACTATTGTCGCCAGAAATCTTCGTTCGATACCCGTGTTGACCTATTCGGAAACGGACGTTGCTGAGTTCGTCATCGATCCATCGGCGAGCGCATCACCCGCTGCGAGTGATCTGCCAGCTGTGACCTAAAAAGAGTCGGCGTGTCTGGGTATTTGTCGGCGGAGTAGGGCGGTGCTGCTGCCGAGTGTCACATGTGACCTAAAGGGGGTATTGGCTCCCGAAAGCCCTGTATCTGCGGCATCTCGCACTGGCTATAGGGATGGTCACAGGTGACCTATTTGGCGGGCAGAAGGGATTTTAGGTCACCTAAGACCTATATGGGTGTGGGTTGGTGTTGAGTGGTGGGTCACTTCTGACTATCATTGTCTTATCGTTCGACTTTCGTTGATGTATAGTCGTGCGCTAAAGCGTTGTTTTCCTGTAAGGAGCGCTTTATCCATCAACCAACCGAGCAGATACGATGAAGAACCGAGTGATTGCTGGCTCTCTGCTTGTCGCTACGTTGTTGTCCGGGTGCGCTGGGACTGGCCGTGGTGGCGACAAGAGCTACAGCGACGACCCCGCTTACCAGAAGCTCCAGGAAACAGCGAAGAACATCCAGCAGTCGCTCACGCAGCTTGCTGAAGCTGAGCAGTACGAGAAGATGAAGAACCGGCCTTCGCAGCCGCGGATCTATGCTCAGATCCGCGGCATGGAGCAGGTCGTGACCATGCCCTGGCACGGCTCTCTCGAACAGGCGGTGAGCAAGCTCGCATCGTTCTCCGGCTACGAAGTGAAGTTCATGGGTAAACCGCCGGCTGTTCCGATCCTTGTGCAGATCGGCGAGTCCCCCGCGAGCATTTCTGACCATCTGCGTAACGTCGGCATCCAGGCCGGTGTGCGTGCGGACATCGTAGTGAATCCTTCGCTTCGTGTTGTGGAAGTGAGGTACACCGATGGCGCCGTTTAAGTGTGGTCTTTTGGCTGCTTGCCTGTTGGCCGCGTCTGGCGCATTCGCCGGACAGGATGCTCCGCCGCCGGACTTGTCGGGCGTCCTCACTGGAAGCACCAATGCAGCTCATGAATCGAGTATTGAAAGCGACATTCCGGCTATCCGTCTCAGCTCGTTGAAAGAAGCGGCTTTGGGATATGGCGTTCGAAGCGGTTTGGCTCGTCGATCCTATGAGATTGGCAAAATGCTGAGTGCCAACGAGTCGCTTCTCGACGGCATTTTTAATTTTGCCGCGCTAGTTCTTGAGCGAAATGTAATGCCCCCGGTTCTGTCCTACGGTCAAGTAAGTTTGAACTTGCCTGACACCGAAACTATCCGCGTCGCTGACGCTACTTACCGCATTGAGAGCCAAGCAAGATTTGTTACTGCGCCGACTAACTGGCGCGATTACTTGCTGCACGACTTCCAATATCAAGTAGAAGTCCCGGCCACGAGCCTGTTGCCGAAAAATGACGCCGAAAAGAAAGTATGGGAGAAATATGTCTCCCAAGGCTGGGATATCGGTTTCAAACAAGCTGATGAAATATTCGGTCAGTCGTTGGCTCGCTTGGAACGAGATTACAAAGGTATGGTTCTTTATAAGAGCCTTCTTGCCAAGGGCATGATTAGCAAGCCCTATGTTGCCGAGTCGAAGATGGGCGTTACCGGAAATGGGAACGAAATCAATATCAATGATCGAGTTCTTCGTATTACGGCGAAGCCGCAGCTGCAAACCAATCCGGCGATCTGGAAGCCGGTGGCGGTGCCGAGATGAGCTCCGTGACCGTTGCTCGTGATCGGCTGACCGGCTATCTCATGAAAGGGGAGGCGGCTCGCTTCAACGATGCCGATTTCGACCAGGTGCTCATCCATGCAATGGACATGGAAGCGTCTGATGTCTACTTCAAGACTTCCCGCCCGGTGGTTGCCCGGGTGCATGGGCGACTGGTTCGCCTCACTACCAGGCCGCTGCAGCATGCTGAGGTGGTTCGTCTGGTGGTGCTGATGTACGGGGCTAACGCCGAGGTTGAACTTCGCAAGGGTACGCCGTTGGACCAGGCCTTCTCAGTGAAGGTCAACCGCGAGAAAGACTACCGTTTCCGCTGGTGTGCCACCGGCGTTCGCATTGATGGTGCTTTCGGCATCTCCGTGATCATGCTGGAGCTGAAAGAAGTTCCGCCTGCAGCGCGAGAGGAGGAGTACCACGCGGATCTCTGGCGGGCTCTGTTCCCACTGCAGGGTCTTGTCTTCATCACGGGGGAAACCGGCGCCGGCAAGACGACGACGCTCGCCTCGTGGATTCGCAAGATCGCCGAGGATCCCGAGTCCGACACGCACATTGTCTCGTTTGAGGCGCCGATCGAGTACCGCTTGGACTCCCTGGCAACCACGTCCTGTGAGATCGACCAGTCTGACGTGCCGGCCGACGTCGCTTCGTTCGCTCTGGGAGTCGTTAACGCACTGCGTCGCGATCCAGACGTAATCCTGGTAGGTGAGTCGCGGGACGCCGAAACCATCAAGGCGGCGGTGCTCGCAGCGCAAACGGGTCACCTCGTCCTCAGCACTCTTCATAGCAACAGCGTACAGACCACTTTCCTGCGGTTGATCCAGGCCTGCCCGGTCGAGGAGCTCTACTCGATCATGGGGGCTGTGATCGGGAACATCGAAATCATCGTCTGCCAGCGCTTGGTGCGCTCCACAGATGGTCGTCGTTGCGCTGTGCGGGAACACCTGGTGTTCAACAGCTACATCCGCAACGAGCTGCTCAAAACGGCCGCAACCAACATCTCGCTTCTGCCGTATCGCGCCGGCCAGCTGCTGGCCCAGTTCGGCCAGTCGATGTTGCAGGACGCGGAACGTCTGCACGCGGAAGGACGCATCGATCAAACGCAGGTGGATCTGTTCCGGGCGGAGGGCGAGGCGGCCGAGGCGACCTCGCAGGCGCCGTTCGGTGTGCTGGAGGTGGCTCATGCCTAGAAAAAACGAATGGCGTAATACCGCCCTCACGGTGCGGTTCTTCATTTTCGATGCACGGGCGGCGTTCCCGTTTGCTTTGGCTCTTATGCACATTCGGCCGTGGACGATGGGCGCAGCGCTCGCAGTGTTTGTGCTTTTCGGGGTGCTGGAGTGGCTTGGAATTTCAATGGTGGTGGCTTTACGCGCCCTGCGCAGTTGGATCGCCGGGCCGGTTCGGTACGGCGTTGCGTGGTGGCACAAGCCGCAAAGAAAAATCAAATAAGGGGAGCATGATGGCTTCGAAAAACAATTCTCCGGCCGCGGTCGGAGCTGATGATGTAGTACTCGCGGTAGTAGATGACGGCTTCCGCCAGATGAAAGGGCTGGCGAGCGACGCGCTGATCGCGCATCCATCTCTGGCCCGGGCAGGCTTCACCTTGTCCCTGATCGGCGGTGGCGACGGGGATGCAGGCTTGGGCGGCTACCAGACCAGCGGGCGCGAGTACACCGTGGATCCGCAAATCGACGGCGAAGACACTCGCTTCGATGATTTCTCGACCAGCGAAATCAACCGCGTCCTAGTGCACCACACGCTCCATTCGCTCGGGCTTTCTGGAAAACGAGTGGTATTGGCCACCGGCCTGCCGTTTCAGTCGTTCTTTGTTGCCGGCAGCAGCGAGCCCAACCAATCCCTCATCGATCGCAAGATGGCGAACCTCTCCGAACCCGTCGAACCGCTGGGCGGGTTGCAGCCCATCCAGATCATCCAGCAGCGGGTGACGGCACAAGGCCTGGTGGCCTACATCGACTACGTCGTCGACGACAACGGCAATTTCAAGTCCGATGTTGAGATGGACGCTCCCGTTGCCGTTATCGACATCGGTGGGCGCACTACTGACTGTGTCACCGTCTATGGCGGCGGCAAGCTTGATCACGTGGGGTCCGGTACCGGTGTGGTGGGCATCAGCAATGTCTACGACATCATCGAGAACGAGCTCAAACGTAAGTTCGGTGCCAGCAAGATCCGCCTCTCCACGCTGGAGCACGTTGCCCGGCACCGCAACATCCGCCTCAGAGGTCTGCAGCACGATGTCGGCGACATCGTCGACGCTGCGGTAGCCGAGATCTCGCAACAGATCATCCGCGAATCTAAGCGCCGGATTGGCGATGCCGCCGAGATGCAGGCGGTGATCCTGGTGGGCGGCGGTGCTGCTCTCATGTCCAACTGCTTGAAAGAAGCCTTCCCGCACCTGCTCGTACCGACGCGCCCGGAGTTTTCCAACGCTCGCGGAATGCTCAAGTACCTGAAGATGGAAATCGATGTCGATGCGCTTCTCCAGGAGCTAGCCGGGAAGTCCCCTGCAGAGCAGCAGCGGGTGATCCAGGCCCTGGAGGCAATCGCGGACTCCTCGGGGCAGGAGGCCTGATTCATGGCCAGGACGACCAGCAAGAGTTGGGAGCGTTACGGGCGGAGATTTCTTCTCCGCCTCTCCTTCAAGCGTCCTGCCGAGCTGGCTGTTATGGATGAGTTCGATCGCCGATCAGCCGAGCTCGGTAAACCTGACAAGGAGTACCTAAAGCTGTGCCTCTCCGTGGGAAATCAAATCCTTTCGGCAAAGGCTTTAGGCTCTGTTAGTGTTGCGTTATCAAACAACGAAAGTAATAATACGCAAAAAGACGAAGTGCGATTTTCAAGCAATGAAAGTCGCGTGGAAACCACTGTTGTGGAGCAGCAGCAAGCCCAGGAGCCGGAGCCACCGAGCGTGCCCCGGAACGCTGCTCAGCAGGAGCGGGAGGCGACACCTCCACCTGCTGCCGAGCAGGGCAGGGCACCGTCCGCCAAGGGTCTCCTTGGTGGGCTCATGAGGCACGGCTAGACACAAGACATAGGGGCTTCAAGGCGGATGAAAAAATTAGTTTTGATTGCAGCGGCGATGGCGATATTGCCCGTTGCTGCTCATGCGGGTTTCTTCGTCACGGAGGAGCCTCCGGTGCGACCGGCGCCGTCTCCTGCTGTGCCGGCGGCGATGAGCCGTCCTGCATCCGCTGCGGTAGCCACTGCAGCGCCGCCGACGGCCGTAATTCAGCCAGGCGCGACTACCGGCCTGTCGGTTGCATCGGTGCCGGCTGCAAACGTCGGCGGCTTTACCCTTCTGGCTGTCACCTTCGTTGGGCAGCCCTCCGGGGAGGTAGAGATTCGCCGCGGCTTCGGTCGCCAAGTGCGGATCACCGAAGCGCTGAAGCAGATTGCGCCGGTGGGTTGGCATGGGTACCTGAAAGCGGAAATGGTTGGCCGTGTCGACAAAGGCAAATTGGTCGACTGGCGTGGTGGCCGGCGCTGGGTGGAGGTCCTCGACATTCTGGCAACCGAGCAGGGTCTCTCTGCAGAGGTCGACTGGAACAAGCGCGAGATCTTCATCGGCGAGAAACGCCCGGTGTACGCGCCGGCAACTGCTGTAGCAGCGGCCAAGGTGCCGCCCCCGCCTCCGCCGAAACCTCAGTGGGTGGCCAAGCCGGGCAGCACGCTTAAAACCTCCGTCCAGGAGTGGGGCAAAAAGGCTGGTTGGGACGTGGTGTGGAACGCCGACTACGACTACCCCATCAAGGCCTCGCTCACTTTCGAAGGGTCTTTCCTAGACGCCATTACCACGCTGTTCCGGAGCTACGAGAAGGCTGAAAAGCCGTTCTGGGTCGACGTGTACCAGAAGCAAACTCCGCCCGTCCTGGCCATCTCAGCGAGAAACTGAACATGAATTTGAAGCCTTTGATCGCGAGCTTCCTGCTCGTCGCCGCAAGCGGCTGCACGATCAGCAATGTCAACGACACCATGCGCCGTGCCGAGGATGCGAGCGAGTCGGCCGAAGGCCTCGCCGCCAGTATGCGGTCGCGCCAGGATACGCCGGCAAGGCCAACCGTTCGCTACTCCGACACTCCGTGGGTATCGACTCGCCCAATCAACCTGAAGATCGACGGGATCCCGGACGCGCTTAACTGCGACATCACCTACTCGCCGACGGCCGACGTCGACATTTTTCAGGTCGGTCAGGAGATCACAAAATGGTGTGGCATACCGGTTCGTGTCACTCCGGATGTGACCCTGACAGGCAGTAGCGCTTCTAGCTTCTCGCTGCCTCCGCTGGGCGAGCAACAGGGCTCCGCCGCCAATCCTGGCGGCGCCATGGGGCTTCCGCCGCTGCCGGCACTGCCCCAGGGGGGCTCGGCATTGGGGGCATCGTCCGGTGGCCGCAATTTGTCTATCAGCGGATTAAAGTGGAAGGGCGGCCCGGCCAAGGGGCTGCTCGATATGGCTACCGTGCGTCTGGGACTCTCCTGGAAGTATAGCGCTGCGGAAAACCTGGTCACTATCTTCTACGTCGACACCAAGACGTTCCGCCTGTATGCAATCCCTTCGGTCACCGACATGACTTCTGTCGTGTCTTCAGGAACCACTTCTGCTGCTGGGGTAAGCAACTCCGGTACCAGCAACTCAGGCAGTGGCGGTGGGATATCGGGCAACTCCGGCAGTTCGCAGTCCACCGGCGTCACTATCAACACTGATATCACCAAGGATATCGGAAACAGTGTTCAGTCGATGCTCACTCCGGGCGTGGGCCGAATGTCGATGTCTAGCTCCACCGGCACGATGACGGTAACGGACACGCCTGAAGTGCTTGCCCGTGTCGGCGACTTCCTGAACGGCGAAAACAGCAACATCACCAAGCAGGTCCTTCTCAACGTCAAAGTCCTGAGCGTGACCTTGACCGACAAGGATGACCTCGGCATCGACTGGAATCTGGTCTACACGGCCGTAAACGGCAAGTGGGGCATCGGCTGGAAGAACGTCACCCAGGCGGATGCTGCAGCAGTACAAGGCTCGGTCAGCATCCTCGACACAAGCAGCCAATGGGCTGGATCGAATTTGCTGGTTAAGGCGTTGGCCCAGCAAGGTCGTGTATCGACTATTACCAGCCCATCCGTCACCACGCTGAACCTGCAGCCAGTGCCTGTCCAGGTCGCTCGCCAGACGAGCTACCTGGCCAGCATTCAGACCACCAATACGGCTGACGTAGGTTCGACCACTTCGCTGACTCCTGGGACCGTCACGTCCGGCTTCAACATGAACCTGCTTCCCTACGTGATGCCGGGTAAAGAGCTACTGCTGCGCTACTCGATCAACCTCAGTGCGCTGAAGCAAATCCGCCAGGTCTCCAGCGGCGACAACACCATCGAGATTCCCGAGGTCGACAACCGAATTTTCTCGCAGATGGTCAAGCTGCGGTCCGGTGAGACGTTGGTTCTTTCGGGCTTCGAGCAGTCCGTGGACAACGGCAGCAAGGCAGGCGTTGGTAGCGCGAGCAACTGGCTGATGGGCGGTAGCCTCAAGCGTGACAACAGCAAGGACGTCATCGTCGTCCTGATCACTCCGATCGTGGAAGGTTGAGCATGGGCCCGATGGAGGATGAGGTCATCTCGACGCCGGTCACCGTGACAACGGTGAACGGACAGAGCTTCGTCAGCGGCCTTTTCTGGCAGCCACTGAGCAAGCCGCGGGCCTACATGCAAGAGGCCCGGGAGATCGGAAAGCGCGAGAAGATGGACATCGTGGCGATTCGTCACGGGAGCATCATCCAGGCGGGTTTCGTCTCGAAGAACGCTGGTGTGACCAAGGGCATGTACAGCCTGGCCGCTGCGCTAGCAGGAGCCTTGGGTGAGTCCTGGCTTGGCGTGTTTGCCCTTGGTGCCGAGCGCTACGCGCTGGTCGGCGTGAAAGATGGTGCGATCCTTCCGGGTTGCGACATCGTGGGTGATCAAGTCGAGATTCAGGAAAAACTGCAGATCTTCCAGGCGTTCTTTACCGACGAGAACGACAAATTCTTTTCTCCACCCGAGTTTGGGTTTTCCAACAACGAGCTCTACCTCGACAAGGTGCTGGTAGCATCCAGCCTCAAGAAAGAGTACCGGCTCAAGCAGCTGACCTTCGGCCTGACCTCGAAGGAGTGGGGCGTTGTCGGCGTACTGGGCGTCCTTGCCCTGGTCGGCGCTGTTGTGTTCTTCCAGTGGAAGGCCGCGGAAGAAAAGCGGATCCGTGAGGAACGGATCCGCATTGCAGAAGAGCAACGCCTTGAGCTGGAGCGCCTGAACGAAAAAGCCCAGCAGGAACAGTCGCTGCAGGCTCTCGAACACCCGTGGGCGAAGATGGCCGAGGTTGATGGCTTTTGGCGCGTCTGCTTTGCCCAGGTCACCAAGCTCCCTCTGGCTTTCGACGGCTGGGTGTTCCAGTCCGCCCGTTGTTCTTTCGACAAGGTCGACGTCACCTACTCGCGCACGGGGAACGCCACGGTAGGCGATTTCATCATCGGCGCTGCCCCACGTTTTCCTGCCGCCGAGCCCGCCTTCTTCGAAGAGGGTCAGGCGGCAGCTGTACATGTGCCTCTCGACATGGGGGTAGGCGGCGATGAGGACCTGGAGCAGATGAATCCGCTGCTGAACAGGTTCTCCTCTCATTTCCAACGTCTCGGCTTGAAGCCCGTCATCAACGAGAAGGCCACAGAAGAGCAGCGGCAGGTGATGCCCGGCGAGGATCCGAACGATCCAAACGCGCCGAAGAAGCCCGAGCCGTTCTGGCGCACGTTCACCTTCAGCTATGAGTCGCCGCGGGCGCCGAACGAAACGCTGTCTGGGCTTGCTGGTCCTGGGCTTCGACTGACCGAGATTTCGGTAAACCTCAACTTCGAATCGGCCCAACTGACCTGGAAGGTCGATGGAGAGATCTATGCCCAAAAATAAGATGCCTGCTGCGATCGTAATCGCAATGTTGGTCGTATCGTCCAGTGCGCTCGCTGCCGACGCAACCGTGGGCGACCTGACTCAACTGCAGGGGCAGGTGCTGCTCAAGAAAGCGCAAGTCGACCTGGCCAGGCAGGAAGATGAGCTGCGCAAGCTCAATGGCGGCAGCGCCGGCGGGGTCCCGATGGGGTTGTCGTCGGGCGGCCTCGCTGACGCAGGTACTCCATCGGTTCGATCTGTAGCGGGTGTCAACGGCAAGCTTTACGCGACGTTTGTTTATTCCTCGGGGATCACGGCCGATGCTGCAGCCGGGGAAACTATTCCCGGCGGATTCAAGGTCGTACACGTCACCGTGGACAAGGTGGAGCTGCAGAAAGGAGGTCGACGGTTCCAGGTGGGCTTCGCCTCGCACGCACCGTCGGCAGGTGTCGCTAACGGCATGAATCCTGGGATGGGGCAGCCTGGATACGGCGTACCTCAGCCGATGCTTCCTGGCTTGAATCCGTAAAGGGGCACGGAGAGAGCATATGGGCGTTCCTGCGCTGGCTACTATCGAAACACCTCGTGAGGTGCTTACCGCTCCCGGCGGGAAGTACTCTATCGATGAGAAGCTGCGGGATCTACTGTGCCTGACCGATGACCTGGTGCTCCATGTCTCGGCTTCGCACCTCGGCGATCCGTATGTGCTCGGCTTCATGGAGCGTCTGGGGCGTAGCAAGGTCCGCTATACCCTGCAGAAGCACCCGTTGCCGGAGATTCGCGAACTCTATGCCAACGCAGCGGCCGTGCGGCCGGCGATCGCTGTCGCCAAGCCGGTCGGTCTGATCGAAGAAACCACGCCTCGGCAAGTGCAGGTGCAACGTCTCGTCAAGGACGCGATGACCTGCGGCGCGAGCGATATCCATTTGACCATCGACAAGACACGGCATACCGCGCTCGTTGAGTACCGGGTAAATGGGGATCTGGTCGTCAAGGACCAGATCCGGGCGGAAGATGGTCAAGCTATCGCTTCGACCATCTACCAGTCGATGTGTGACGTAGCGGATCCAACCTACAACGACCTCCAACCGCAAGATGCCCGTCTGAAGCAGTCCTTCGTGAAGGCCTGGGGCCTGTATGGCGCCCGCATCGCGACCAGGCCGACCGACAAAGGGACGTTGATGGTCATGCGGTTACTGCGGAGCTCGGCCGGCGGGTCGCTGGAAGAGCTCGGCTATCTGCTGGAACAGATCCAGCTGATCACGCGCATGATCCAACGCCGCAAAGGGATCATCATTTTTTCTGGCCCGACCGGCTCAGGTAAGTCGACCACCCTACAGCGCGTGTTGAGCGACCTGCTGGAGCTGTTTGAGTACAAGATCCGCTTGCTGACGATCGAGAACCCACCGGAATACGAGATCGGCAAGGGTAGGGCGATTCAAACCCCAATTCTATGCGACTCGGACGATGCTGAAGCGGTATCCCAGGAGTGGGCGCGCTCGATCTCCAACACGCTTCGTCTCGATCCCGATGTCCTGATGGTGGGTGAGATCCGCGATCTCGCGACCGCAAAGGCGGCTTTCACTGCCGCGATGACAGGGCACCAGCTGTGGACGACGCTCCACGCGAACGATCTCGTCGCTATCGTTGAGCGCCTGAAAGACCTCGGCATTGAGATAAGTCTCCTGACGGATCCCATGTTGATGACCGGGCTCATCAACCAAGAGCTGGTTAAAACGCTCTGCAACAGCTGCAAGCTGCCGTTCGTACAAGCCAAGGCCCAACTGCCATCTGACCTCATTGAGCGTGTGGAGCGCTTCTGCACGCCCAGCACCGTTTACGTGTGTGGCCCAGGTTGTTCTGACTGCAACGGCACGGGTGTGCGCGGTCGGACGGTGGTCTCGGAGGTCATGATGCCGAACAAGGGGTTCATGAAGGCATTCCGAGAGAAGGGCAAGGCCGACGCCAGGGCTTACTGGGTCGACCACATGGGCGGCATCACCAAGAACGCGCACCTCATTCGCCTGATGAACATGGGGTGTGTGGATCCGCTGCACGGAGAGCGCGACATCTGCACGCTCGACGAAGACGAAATCACCCTGAGGGATTGAAATGCAGTTGCACGATTTGATGGCCAGGCTGGATCTCGCGGTGATCCGACTGCAGTTCTACGGCTCTATAAGGATGGAGCTCTACGAGGCGCTGTCGTTGCTCCTGGAAAACCGAGTGCTCCTCGATGTTGCATTGAAGGACATGTACAAGATCTATAGTGAGAACGGGAAGAAACCGAAGCGAGCGCTCGCTGCGGTGACCTACGACTGCTACCGTGAGGTGGCCGACGGCAAGCCGCTATCCAAGGCCTTGGCAAAGTGGGTTCCCTATCAGGAATACACGCTGATCGCCGCTGGCGAGCGTTCTGGCGATCTGAAGACCTCATTCGACAACTGCGGAAAGATCATCACGGCCAAGCAGGACATCGTGGGAGCCATCCTGCTGGCTACGGTGTATCCGTCGTTCCTGATGGCCATGGTCTGCGTGATGCTGGTGATGGTGTCCACCAAGTTGGTTCCCAAATTGGCCAGGACCTCTAATCCAGAGACCTGGTCCGGCGCCGCGGCCTTCCTCTACGAGATGTCCCAATACGTCGTCCATTACGGGGCGATCACCCTGGCCGGCATTCTGATCTTCCTGTTCCTGGTCTTCGCCTCGCTTCCATATCTGCGAGGTGGACTGCGCGTCCACCTCGACAAGCTTCCGCCTTGGTCGGTGTATCGAATGCTCCACGGCTCGACGTTCCTCCTCAACGTCGGCGTGATGATCCAAGCAAACGTTTCCCTGCAGGACTCCCTCCGGATGATGGCCGCGGAAGCGAGCCCGTGGTTGCGCGAACGCCTTAATGCCGCCTTCTACGGTCTGGGTATCGGGGGGAACCTGGGGGTCGCGTTGAGCAAGGCCGGATACGACTTCCCAGATAAGAAGGCAGTCCAGTTCCTCATGATCCTGTCGGGCAAGGATGGTTTCGAAGATGCGTTGAGCAACTTCGGTGATCGATGGCTGAAGAAGAGCATCAAGCAGATCCAGTCGGCCGCAAAAATGGCAATCGCCGGCGGGATCATCACGGTCGGTGTGATTCTGATGACGGTTATTTCGGGGGTGTCGGGCATCCAGGACGCAATTCAGGCGGTAGCGAAGTGAACAACAGCAAAATCCCAACCACAGAGGTAGCTATGGAAAAAGCAGCAGAAGTAAAGCCAGTTCAGCCTGGCATCAATCGCAAGGCCCATGCGAAGAAGCAGGCGGGTTTCGGGGCTATCGAGATGATCGTGGTGCTCATCATCGTGATCGGCCTGCTGGCCCTGGCGGCGAGTCGCTGGGACACCCTGTTCGGTAGCAACGAGGCCGCCGAAGAGATCTCCAACGTCAACATGCTCATGGCTGGCACCAAGAACCTGAAAACCTCTTCCGGCTACGGCGCTTCCGGTACGAACCTGGTGCCGGCGCTGATCAAGGCCGGTGCTGTGCCGAAGAACATGACCGTTACCTCCGGCGCGCTTTACAACACCTGGGGTGGTGCTGTGACCGTGGTATCCACCGGTACCGGTTTCACGGTCGCGTCTGCCGCTGTTCCCGAAGGCGTTTGCCTGACCTTGGCCACCAAGCTGGCCCGGGGTGGGGTGTACTCCACCAGGATCAACTCCGGTACCGCGATCATTGGTGAGGTCACCCAGGCTGCTGCGACCGCCGGTTGCAGCAGTGCCACCAGCAACTCCCTCACCTGGGCGAGCAACACCTAATCTGCCGGTGGCAGTAAGGGAGGGGTATGAGCGGCCCAGAAAACCATTCGCCTAAAGAGTTCGGCTGGATCGATCTCTACATTGGTGAGGGCTACAGCGACATGAAACAGGTGGCCGGGGCGCATGCGCCCCGGATCCCTGTGCCAGACAGCATGCAGGAGCTTATTCATGCACTTCGCCAGAAGTGCATGGAGGGCTACGCCACGCATGGTGAGTCCGAGTTTGCGGTGATCCACGAGGGTACGATGCTGCGGGTCACCCAGATGACCGACGTGACCAACAGCAACGTCTTTTTCATTCGGCGACCGGAGGCGGAGATCCGCCGCTTCGCGACTCTGGGCCTGCCTCCGCACGCGGTAAAGCTCCTGCTCGATAAGGGGACGCGGGGGCTGATCCTTTTCGCTGGTGAGATGGGGGTCGGCAAGACGACCTCTGCAGCATCTCTCGTGGTGGAGCGCCTGATGATTCATGGCGGCGTCGCTATCGCGATTGAGGATCCGCCGGAAACGCCTCTGAACGGGCTGCATGGTCCTGGCCGTTGTATCCAAGTGCCGGCGTCGCGAAAGGCTGGTGGATACCGCGAGCACCTCATCAAAACGATGCGAGCCAGTGCGGACCTGATCCTCATTGGTGAGATTAGGGACACGGCCGCCGGCGTCGAGGCAGTCACCGCGAGTACCAATGGTCGCTTGGTCATCGCGACCATACACGGTCGTGACATTCCTGATGCTCTGTCGAGGATCTCGACCTGGTGCGCGGAGCTGCCGAACAACAACGACCTGCTTGCCGACGGTCTGAGTGCAGTCATCTGGCAGACCATCAAACGGCAGCCTGGTCAGCCTGGTCGACTGATGGTCAAGACGCTCTCCATTGGCGCAGGCGATACCGGGATCCGGGCCAAGATCCGGAAGGGCGAGTTTGGCCAGTTGCACCAAGACATCGAACAACAGCTCCGGCAGGCCTCGTGGAGCACCGAAAACCTATTTGGAGGGACGAGAACATGAAGGCGAGAGGCAGGGTATTGCGGGGTGCGAAGAAGCAGCAGGGCTTTGCCGCGATCGAAATGATCGTGGTGCTGATTCTGGTGATCTCCGCCCTCGGGATCGGTGCCCAGGCGATGTTCGATCACGCGGACAACATGGCCGCGCAGACCACTGCCGATCACCAGAAAATCATTTCCGACGCGGCTGCAGCCTATATCAAGGACAACTACGCCGCGGTCGTTGCGGCTGCAGGGCCGACTACGCCGGCGACGATTACCACGACGATGTTGAAGAACACCGGGTACCTGGAGACGAGCGTCGCCGACCTGAACAGCTTCGGCCAGGCCTACAGGGTACTGGCGATCGAGCCGACGCCGAATAAGCTGCAGACGCTGGTTGTCACCACCGGCGGTGAAACCATTTCCGAGACCAGCATTCGTCGGATTGCCAAGCAGGTGGGCGCTCGCGGCGGCTATGTCTCGAACGTCGACACAGCCCGGGTGGAGGGCTCGTTTGGAGGGTGGGGCGTGCCGCTGGAATCCCGTATAGCCAGCTCGCCGTGTTGATTGAGGCGAAGCTGGAACAACTGCATGCGCAAGAAAAACCTCAGCCTCGCTGAAGGCCTGGAACTCTACCGAAGCAAGATCTCAATCCTCAAGAAAGGTTACGCCCAGGAGAGCTATCGCATAACTCATATCCTGAGATCGCCGATCGCCGCAAAAACCATGCGGGAGATCTCCAGCCCGGACATTGCCGACTACCGTGACGATCGCCTCAAGCAGCTGAACCAAAGAACCGGCAAATCGATCTCGCCGGCGACGGTTCGCCTGGAAATGTCGTTGCTCTCCAACGTATTCGACATCGGCCGTATCGAGTGGGGCACCTGCGATGCAAACCCCGTGGCGAACGTGCGGAAGCCAAAGTCTCCCCCCGGCCGGGACCGTCGTCTCTTGGCGAGGGAAGAGCGTCTAATTCTTCGCTACTGCCATGGCCACCAAACCCAAGAGCTCTACTCGATCGTCATCCTGGCCCTGGAGACCGCCATGCGCCAGGGAGAACTCCTCAAACTGGAGTGGGAGCACATCAACCTGCGGAACCGTATCGCCCACCTACCGGAGACCAAGAACGGATCCAAACGAGACGTCCCCTTGAGCATTAAAGCCAGGGACGCGCTGATCCGCCTCGGCGTTAAGTCGAAGGGCCGCGTCTTCAGCTACACGAGCAACGGCTTCAAATCGGCCTGGCGCATCATGATGATTCGCCTCGGCATCCAGGATCTGCACTTCCACGATCTGCGACACGAAGCGTGCTCGCGCCTCTTCGAACTCGGCACCTTGGACGTGATGGAGATCGCGGCAATCAGCGGGCACAAGAGCCTCGCTATGTTGAAGAGATATACCCATTTGAAGGCCTCGCGACTGGTTAAAAAGCTCGAAGGCAACAAACACCGCGGCCAGCAGGTGGTCATCAATCACCTGGTCCCGTACCCCGCCATAACTCAGCAGACGCCCACAGGCGTTGTTGTCCGCGTCTTGGACTTCGAAGGAGTAGAAGGGCAAGGACTCACGCCGGAAATCGCGCTACAGAGCGCCCAGGACGCCCTGCTGAGGCATCTCATGGTGGCCTTGCGTGACAAACGCCACGTACCAGCACCTGATCAGTACCTGGAACAGGTCGACGAGGCAGACATCATCATGCTGGATCCACTCTGCCTACTCTCAGAACAGTCAAAAGGGGGGGGTCACACTTTTTTGCAGTGATTGGGTGATCTTGAAAGTACGGGTAGCCAGGACAGACGCGGGATTCGGGCACTACATTGCCAATCCGGTGTGTGGAAATCCAACGGCGGGGGCGCTCCTACGTGTAAGGCATTCACGCGTTTCCCCGGGGGCAGGGCACTTGGCGACCGCTCTGTTTTTCGACGACGGCGCCCTTACCAACGACTACCTGTATCGAAACTCGGTAGCGGGTCACCCCGAAGTGAACCGGATGAACACCTCGATCGACATGGGAGGCAACAACCTCAACAACACCGGCACGGTGAACGCTACTACAGCAAACATCACCGGGAACGCTGCCGTCGCCGGCAACGCAACCGTCGGCGGCACGATCAAGGGGCAGACGGCTGACATTACCGGGGAGACCTATACCGGTGGGTGGTTCCGTACTCGCGGGGATAGTGGTTGGTACAACGAGAAATGGGTCGGCGGTTGGTATATGAGCGATCCGACCTGGGTGCGCTCGTATGCAAACAAGAACGTCTACACCGCCGGCGAGATGCGCGGGGGCAAGTTGACCTCGGAAGGGAGGACCGAAGTAGGGGAGTACCTCCAGCTCAACGGAGTGGCAACTGAGGGTGCCGGATGCTCTCCGAATGGCCTTGTAGGCCGCAACGCTGCTGGCCTCACACTATCTTGCCAATCCGGGGTGTGGCGGGGAGCTACTCCTGGTGAGCGTTGGGGAGGGTCTTACTTCTATGCAAGTTGGGCCGGTGGCGGATGTGGCGGTGGGAACCCTCTAACGGGTGCTTGCAGTTGCCCTACAGGTTATAACGCTTACACGCAGTTCGCAGTGGCGGTGGGTGGATGTCAGCCCTGTATTTCCTACGGCTGTTATAAGCCATAGACGATCTTGCCAATCCGGGGTGTGGACTTCCGCCTCGGGAGTAAAGCTCGGAGAAAAGGTAATCGGCGGTTACGTGTCCTATCACGACTCGTCGAATTCAGGTGCTGCATATTGTCCGGAGGGAGCGGTTCTCATTGGCTTGATTAATGACAAAAGCCTCGATAGTTACCATATGGCTTGCCAAGTTCTGAAATAGCTTTACATGCAAAACTGCTTTTTGCCAATCCGGGGTGTGGACCGTGTAAGGCATTCACGATACCCGGCTATTCGTCTAACGACGTAACGACTTACGCTTGCCCTGCCGGATATACGAAGATTGCCTGGGACACAACGGGAAGCGGGTGGAGGGGGAGCAGCACGCCCGGGATAATTATTGGACAGAATGACTATTCAACTATTTTCTGCTGCCAGTTCTAATTGCCAATCCGGTGTGTGGTCCAAGGTCGGTGGCGGACTTGATGGGCCGTATCGGGTAACCGGCTCTAATCTAGGGACGTGGGTAATATGCACCCTCAATTACGGCAGTGGAAACTCGAAGTCATTAACATTTAGCGGAGGGAACTGGTATTACTCCGGCTCTGGCACCCAAGTTGTCTACTGCTACCGTTAAAATTGTGTTTTGCCAATCCGGAGCGTGGAAAGGGAGCGGTATAACTAGCGCTGCCACAGTGATACGGGTTGGCAATCCTTGTAGATGCGCCGCAAACGAAATACGCACCGGATGTTCCGGAAAACAGTCGAGCAGCTACGACACATACGCAGTCGAACCTAACCTTTGCTACGGCGAAGGCGGGCCTGCCCAATGTATCTGCGCCCGCTTCGAATAAGCTTGCCAATCCGGGGTGTGGTTCAGGATGTATGGACTATATCGGCTTGTTCAACGGGTCTGTCACGAGGACGAACATTACTAGCTCACCAATGTTCGTTTCTGCTTACGGAGGCAATGGCTCCGGAGGAACCTGCGGGAATAGATATCAACTTTCTGCGGCTGTATTTTACGGAGGCTGGATTACAGTTGCAGGGTCAAGCCATACATACGATGTAGGTTCCAAATCGGATTCCATCGGTTTCATGGTGCCAGCGGGCAGTGCATATCAAGTGTCGTCCGCTCCATATACATGCGGCGCTGGACGAATCTATCTGGCTGAATTCACTCAGTGATCATCTTGCCAATCCGGTGTGTGGAAAGGCGGCAACGGAAGCGCAGGAACGCTAACTACACTTTGCGCCATGTGCTACGCCCGGTTTGATGGAATAAATAATACGGGCAGCATCCTTATGATCACTGCCTACTACGGCAAAGTCGTTATAAACAACAATTACAATGAAGACCAGAACGTGTATGAGTTAAGTGGATACGTAGGTGGGACCAGAGTAGTCAATTCACTAAACGCCAATAGAGCGTATTCCAAATCAACCTCAATCACCTTCTTTGTGCCGGCGGGATCAGCTTACTCAATAACCTCAAATCCGCCGAATCAATCAAGCGGGCCTGGCCGATTCTATGCCTATGCTGTTTACTAGCTTGCCAATCCGGGGTGTGGTCACCGGGAGAGTCAACAGAGATACAAAGCGGCTCGGTGTATACATCTATCTGCGGGAGCTATTGGTTGAACGCCCCGGAGTCAATTTGCAATAACCTTCCATATACCGATGTTGTGTTTTCAGAACCAATGGCGTCTCCACCGCAGATAATTGTCGCTTCTACCAGGCTCTTTCCATTTACTCCATGCGCTGCAGGAGCATCAGATGCGATAGACCATGTGGTAGCAAGTGTGACCCGCTTTGGATTCAGGCTATATGGAGGTGCTAGTCCTTCTTCAACAGCGTCTGGTTCTTGCGGATCAGCTGCTGTAAATGGACGTGCAGTTAGTGGCTTCTCGTGGCTCGCGCTTAATAAGAAGCCTTGATTGCCAATCCGGGGTGTGGCGGGGAGCTACTCCTGGTGAGCGTTGGGGAGGGTCTTACTTCTATGCAAGTTGGGCCGGTGGCGGATGTGGCGGTGGGAACCCTCTAACGGGTGCTTGCAGTTGCCCTACAGGTTATAACGCTTACACGCAGTTCGCAGTGGCGGTGGGTGGATGTCAGCCCTGTATTTCCTACGGCTGTTATAAGCCATAGACGATCTTGCCAATCCGGAGCGTGGAAAGGGAGCGGTATAACTAGCGCTGCCACAGTGATACGGGTTGGCAATCCTTGTAGATGCGCCGCAAACGAAATACGCACCGGATGTTCCGGAAAACAGTCGAGCAGCTACGACACATACGCAGTCGAACCTAACCTTTGCTACGGCGAAGGCGGGCCTGCCCAATGTATCTGCGCCCGCTTCGAATAATCTTGCCAATCCGGGGTGTGGTTCAGGATGTATAAACCATCGTATGTCCTGACTAGAATTTCTTATGTAAACAATCAACCAGGAGCTAACGGATACGCGACCTGTGGAAGTGAGCCCGGAAAGGAGACTGGCTCTTTCCAGTGGTCGTTATCCTGCGGCAATCGAGCGTGCATGAGTTACGGATTCATAGCCGGCCAGGTACAGGAGTATGTCGTCCCCCAAGATGCTGCAGCCCTAACATGCTTTTAGTTCACTGTTTACGCTGCCCATAAGAAAGCCCCTTACCGGGGCTTTTTTATGGGAGGGTTTATTCGAATCTGGTGCACATGGACTTCGTGATGGTTGGCAAGCCTGTTAATAGCAAGTTGCTGTGCAATACCCGGTGCCCTGATCTTGGGCATAAGCCTGGAGAATCCAGTTTCCAGACGAGTCGTAGACCTTGCAGCCGAAGCCTGGATAGGTGCTTGCTACGTTTGTACCATGGTTTGAAGTTATGGTGCAGATCTTGTGGGCTCCGATATTAAGTGTTCCGCCCCAACCCCCTACACTTTTAGGGCGGTAATAAGAAGTTGAATACTCGCTTGGTGTCCCTAAGCCGCCATTGGATGTCCACACCCCGGATTGGCAAATATAAATCATGGTAATAATGCAATTCAAACATTTATAAGTATTCGTATTATGTCTAAGACATTTTTTGAATTTACCCTTTAAAGTTAAAATTATATTTTTACATCTTTTAAAATCACTAAATTGGAAGGATTAACTGAGAGACGTGTAGGAAAGGTGTGATACTGCCTACATGAAAGTCTTGGCTAACCAATTTTTATTCAATAAGTTTTTTGGTTTTAGTCAAGGCCTTTCTTTAGTTATCGAGGACAGCGTTTCTCAAACTTTTTACATTCATGACCCCATTTTTCATTACGAGATTTTTCACGACCCCAGGTAAAATGAAATATACAAGTACATAAGTCATTTACACACTTATTAAGTTGAACACAATCAACCAACTACACTGAAAATTCATATGTTGTCATATGTTAATATTGGGTGTTTTGTGAAATTACATATAAACTGAAATTCAAGTGTTTGCCAACCAACCACACCGAAAATTCATATGTTGTCATACGTTAAATATTGGAGTGAAATTACATATAAACTGAAATTCAAGTATTTTAATTTAATTTTTGCCAACTACATTGAAAATACATATGTTGTCATACGTTAAATATTGGGCATTTGTGAAATCGAAAATTCATATGTTGTCATACGTTAAATATTGGGCATTTGTGAAATTCATATGTTGTCATATGTTAAATATTGGGCGTTTGTGAAATTACATATATTCCAAGTTTTGCATTTAATTTTTGCAAACCCCATTTTGGGCCGCGAAGCGAAATGGGTCACGACCCAAGTGAAATCCAGCATTTCGCTTCGCGACCCCAAATAGGGTCGCGACCCATAGTTTGAGTAGCATTTCGCTTTGCGACCTGGGATCACGACCCATAGTTTGAGAAGTGGGGGTCGCAACCCATAGTTTGAGAAGCACTGATTTATAGCAATTCATCACAACCCCATTTGGAGTCGCGACCCATAGTTTGAGAAGCGCTGATCTAGGATATGACAATAAGAATTTAGTTAAGCAATTTTTTTAATACAATTGTATATATTAAATAATAATGGTAAGCTGTTCATTTTGTCATAAAAAAATTAAAATAATTAATCTGTTATTGTTATATATGGATATTAATAGAATAATGCCTTTGTAAAATAAATACAGTGATACCTCGGTTCACAAACACAATCCGTTCCTTGACCCTTTTCGTGATCCATATAAAATTTTTACCCCTACTCCTTATCTCTTCGCGTTTGCGTGAGTGTGTGTGTGTGTGTCTGTGTGTGTGTGCGCGCGCGCGCGGGGCCTTCTCCTTCCCTTTACAGCCTCCCAAACCTCTCCTAGTGTTTAATGTTTGTGTTGTTTGTATTGTTCCTGTTGTTTGTGTTGGATGAGATAAAAAGTAGGGGAAAAATTTCAACTACCAAAGTATACCCTTCGGATATACTTTGATAATCGAAAATTTTACCCCTACTCCCTATCTCTTCGTGTGTGTGTAGGTGTGTGTAGGTGTGTGTGTAGGTGTGTGTGTATGTGTGTGTGTGTGTGTGTGTGTGTGTGTGCGTGTGTGCGTGTGTGCGTGCGTGTGTGTGTGCGTGTGTGCGCGCG
>AYEL01062757.1:0-10245 GCA_000484575.1 Olivierus martensii
ATAATAATAATAATAATAATAATAATAATATACTGTATATATATATAGTAACATGTGTATGTAATGTATGTATTTATATATGTATATATAAATATATAGTATATGTTACTGTTTAAATATTTAAACAGTAATCTTTATAAAAAAAAAAAAGACAAACATGGCTTATTTATATAAAGTGATTGCAAGCTGTAATTAAACAAATTTTTTGTGCATATAAATACAGTTTTTGTTATGAATAAGATACTGTTCAAAATTAATTTCATCAGAAAGTTTGTTTCACTAGTATTCAAGCTACAACTTGCTGGTCAAAAGTTCCTTGCAAAATTGACTTTGTATCACCATTTGTATATTCTGAAGAATCACCATTTTGACTCAAATCTCTCAAGATTGGGGTATTAGAACGACTACGATTCCATTTTTCTTTATGTTGTTCACGACCAAAACCTTCATCGTAATTTCCTCTTGATATAAACAACTGTTTAAAATGAGGAGTGCAATAAAGCTTACCACCACTTGTTGTATAATTTTCTAACCTATATGAAAAGTAATTTAAAATTATCAATTAAATATTTGAAAAAACAACAAATATTAGAAAATTAAATTTTTGAAAATACAGTTAAGAAGCAATTATTTAATTAAAAAGTTTAATAAACTTTATCAATAGTTATTTTAATTATGGAAATTATGCAATTATAATCAAACATTCCTAAACCCTAGATAATCAAACATTCCTAAATCTGGCAATAATTGCTGATAACTGTTTCTATCCATTCAAAAACGGTCATGATAATTGGTTTAAAATAAGGTTGCACTAATTAATTGGTTGAGCTATTTCACATTTGCAATCAGATTCATCAGATAGTTTTGATATAATGAAATGTCAAAAAACTTAGAGTACATAAGCTGGTGCATTTAAATATTTCAAAGCCAATTTATTCAGCAGAGATAGTGTTTCCAGTTTTTTTTTCACCACCACAGAAATGGATTTTTAGGCAACAATGGCAAATATAAAACCTTTATCATACAAATTTAGTTTCTCTTTAAATCAGCAGTCTCAAACCACATGCCAGTCATGGTTAGAGACACTTTTATAGCCCACATTGCAATTTGCAAGAGAATATAGAAGATATTAAAAAAAATTGTTTTTCATAAAATATCTGAAAATCATTTTAAAATGTTTAAATAAATTGTATTGAAATTCAGTAAAACAACAGCTTTTGTAAATTTTGTATCATTGAATGAATAATATCACAGTGTCAAACTGGTTCTTTTGCCACAAACAAAATCAGTGAATATATCATCATATATAGTGCTCAAAAAAAAAAAAAAAAAAAAAAAAAAAAAAAAAAAAAAAAAAAAAAAAACAATTTCAGAAAGTAACAATTCAAAACAAACTTGTTATATCATAATTTCAAAAATTTTTTTTGTGATAAGATGTGCAGACTAAGTTATAAATAAAAAAGTAAAAAAGTTATTATATAATCCACAACTGAAATTCTAAGTATCAAAATATTAAGATAATCATTAATAATTTAATTCTGATTAAATTTAATATTTGCATAAAAAATGTTACAAGTATATATCAAGGATGGCCAAGTTTCAAGTCATTAAGACAAATAGTTGAGAGCCACAATCAGTTTTTTTCAAAAACAATTTCAGGTTTCTTTTTACATAAATTTCTTCTATAGTATGTATTTCATCAATTGAGTATTTATTAGTCATGTAATCATCTTCCATAATTAATGATATAATCCAATTGAATATCATTTATCAAGTCACAGAATACCACATCTTAATCCACATTTAATGTCACGTGATTCTTGTGTTTTTCCAAATGAGTCATGTGATTTAAAAATTTAGCACAAAACAATATAAATCCAATTTTTATTTTAATATCATCAATAAAATATTTTGACCTTAATGCCAGTTATTTATATTTTGAAGGTAGAAATTCTGCTAGCTTTGATTTTTTTTATAGGTTGACTACACTATAGTTATGAAAGAATGGTGAATTGTGAGTTGCCAGGCAGTGCCTCTCACATCATTCTCCATTATAGTTTGATTATCAAGTGTCAGTTTACTGCTAGCTTGCCACTCTAATTAAATTGCTTGCTTAGATTCAAATTGTTCTGGCTGATCTAATCAACAGAACAATTTGAATCTAATATAATCTATTATGAGCTTATTAACCAACACATCTGGCTTATTTTATCCTTTGGATTTTTATGTCACTGTACTTGGATATTTAGAGACAACAACAACAACAAATACCCCACTTTAAAGTTTAGAACCCACTATTTGGATATGTAATATTCTTAGAGCTATATTACCTAAGGTCATTGGATGAGAGTACAATTTTTTTCGGAATGACTGAAGGCCAATTATCCACTCACAGCTAGTGACTCTCTTAGTAAATGTAGTGACAATTCATTCGCACGCTAGTGAACCATTGGTTCAGATTAGAAAGATGAAATCTTTGGTTTTTTTTCGTGAAATCATTGTAATCACAATATAATAGCTATAACAAAATTATTCAAAACTGCAATAAAAGATAAATGATTTTTATACAATTTATTGATATTTGTGTTATTTTAGATTTTACATTCTTAAGCAATGGCACAACCAGTACGGAGCAAGAGAGCAATTGCACCCTTGCTCTAATATTTGTACTGTGATTTGTTCCGTGATTATTTATATAATAGATTCAAATAGTATAAATCATATCCAATAAAATATATAATACCATAATTTTGTGTATTTTTGCATTGCAGTTTTATTCAAATATTCAATATCTCAATTTTTTCTTTTAGTTGCACTCTCCTTTGCTAAATTTCTGGCTGCACTACTATTCTAAACTAAAAATATTTATTATTTTTTCATTAATTGGAGCTAATTTACTTTTATATATAAAATTGTTAATAATTACTCAGATAAACCACATGATTTATCTACCAGTTTATTGGCTTAGGATACTGGCAAGACCAAAAGTAGCCCAAAAAATTATATTACTATTACATTTTTAGGACACACTACTTAGAATATATAAACTTTTTTATATTTCAATTTTATCAGTTTTATTATAATCCAATATTTATGGGCATGTTATTTTGGGAATTTTTTTTTAATAAAGTTTTGGCAATGTTTGTTCTGATATAAAGTGCAACTGGATAGTTTGAACAAAAATATTATGAAATTATACATTCTATAGGTTCTAATGATATATAGTACTTGTAATATGATAAAAAGATCTCTTAGATTAGTAATTTATAAAATTATGAATAATTAGCATTGTAATAAACCATAATGTGATAGTTTAGAGTTGGTCATCTAAGTTTTATATTTCATTAGTGTGGTTCTAAATTACTGAATACATTCAACTATGATATCATTTTATATATATAACAGGAAATCCTCATATAACATAGTAGATAGTTCCTAAAAAATGCCATGCTGTGTAAAACCATGTTATATGAAATCTGGAGTCAATAAAAAAAGAGTTATGTTCCAAAACAAATAACTTTAATTTCACATAAGAAACTTAATTTTTTTAACAAGAATATTAACAACATGAAACAAAGAAAGTATACAGCCAATGTAATATTCATTTAATAATTCCTTACTGCTGTTTAGTTGAAAAAAACGTTTTCATTTTAACAATATCAACTTCACTCTCTGAACTTTTTTCTGCATTTAAAGTTTTTGCATCTTCTGCTCTCTTTACAAAATCTGTAATCTAACCCATTACAAAACAATTGTTCCTTAATACATACTCAAAAAAAAAAAAAAAATTATGAATACTTTAACAAATACCCAAAAAAAATTATGAATAAAAACGTTTTCTCTTCATTTCACATTCCTCTATTGAAGAATAAAAATTTACTTTTTATCTAAGAACTGAATGTTTGGAACACAAATTACTCAATAGTTGACAATTAACTCAATTTTAAAATTAATTTAATTAATTCACTTTCAAATCTAAAATAGACTGCATATCATCCCTCTCTAGGCAAACTAGCAAAATTGCATTTATGACTAATTTTAGCAAATTATTTCTCAATGATTGCATTGTGTGTGTCCATAGTGTGGATTTACAAAAATTAATGAAAATATTTTGTTTTGTAGGAAAGTAAATGTAATTTTCTAAATGTGTTAAGTAAAACATCTGCTGTAAAAGTATTGCTATATGAGGGTTCCCACAATTTTTTAATAGTGTTAGAGCGAAATCATGTTAAACGAGGGTATTTATATATTTATTATAGAAATCCTAGAACCCTACACCTTATGTTACTGATGAGCCAAAAAATACTACAATCATCTTCATTTAATTTCAAATGTGATGATCAACTAGTCATTGTGTTCCCCATTTTACAAAAAGTTTTCATCATTGTCTTTTCCTTCTTTAGAAAGATACTACAATAAAAATAATAAAATAATACAAACTACAATTGGCAAATCTGTTCTGTATTAATTTTGGTTTGGACACACATCTGTCACCGAATTGCCAATCAATGTTTCAATTAAGGTTGTGACGCTAAGCATATTGGCTGATTACTGATTAATCTGAACTAATCAGCCGATTAATTATATTAAAGCCAATTAAATCAGTTTAAACTGATTAATCGATGATGATATCAATAAATTAATATTATTGATTTATTTGAATATTAATTGTAATTAACTATTATTTTTTAAATTATTAATGTTATTTGATGTAAATAAAAATATATGTGAAGGTCCTTGGTGTTTTAAAAAAGATTATTTCTATCTTTTTTAAAACACCAAGGATCTCCTTACTTATACCAGTAGGGAGCAATAGAAATTATACAATATAAAAACAATATTTTTCTATGCACTTGCATAGAAAAATATATACATACTTCATTCTTCAGAGTGGGCTTTGAGAATGCAGTATTTCAATATAAAATAGAATACAGTCGATTCTCATTATTTGCGGTAGTTATGTTCTGCAAATTCTTCATGAATACCGAATTAGCGAATACTGAACCATTGTGCCTATGGAAAATATAGTTAGGTTCCTGCAAACCTTTCTTCCCAACATTTTCATCCTTGCTTTCTCTGTTTTTTATTTAAAGATACTTTATTTAATGTGTATTACAGCACTTACAAATAATTACAGTATATACAGTGTATAGTAATATATACAGCATTATAATTATGGTAATCTTAAATTTTTTAAAGCATTAGCTATGTAGTAAATAAAATCTTATTTTTGATGGGTAGTTGTTTGATGTGGCAGCTGACATATTGTCTTTCTGAACTTCATTTAAAAACTGCATCAGCTTTGTCTGCATCACTTTTTGCTTCAGATCTAAAATCTAGGCGTAAGGAGCAAATGCTCAGGAAGTAAATTTGAGGCTGCGTTCAAGCATAGCGTCACAATCTTCTGTGGGACCTACAGACAATATGAAGAGACACTTGGCCTACCTGCAGTCTGTAGAGTAAGTAAGGATAGGTAATGAGATTTTTCTGGCAGAACGATACAGAGACTACATTTGGTAACAAACAAACAGTTTCCTTTATTAGAGAGAGAATATTGGTAACAGTATTTTCACCCAGCAGCAGGATTCCGCGAATAAGCATGAAAGCTCCGTGAAAATCAATTTTGTGGTTACAAATAAATTTTTGCGAATAGTTGAATACACAAATACAGAATCCGTGAATAATGAGACTATCAGTTTGTACAAGCATCCTTGTTAGCCAAACACCATATATTATTTGCAGATTCATCAGCATTAAATTTTCGAAATTAATTAATTTTATTATTGTTAATTCTTTATTATTAATTACTTTTTCAAAATATATTGATAATATTCACATTTAATGAAAGTTCAAATGTTAGATTAATTGCATTCAAATTTGATTGGAATCAACTTTAGTGAAAAAGCTCTTCTAACAGTTTGTAGATGTTAAATTTCTTGTATGAATTTCTAAAATATTGTCAATGAAAAACATTACTGTTATCTTAATTTAATCCTCAAAGTTTTGATGATCTCAGATACTCTCTTATATTCACTACAGTTAGTTGCATCTTTAGTTTGCAACTCTGAATTAGATTCCCAATTAATATAAGTAGTTCTGGAATTAAATCATTCCATGTTTAGAGAGCAGTTTAAATTTCAATATATATATTATCAAAATTATCTTTTATCATACACATTACACTATTTAATGTCATAAAAATTGATTAAATAGTTCCATAGTTACTATAGATAAGCCTCAGTCTGAAAGTTCCATTTTTATACAAATAGATCAATCACATTTCAGATTTAACTTTAATAGCCTGACTACACTACTATATTTTATAAAATTCAATCAAAGAAATTTTCAGGAATTTCTCCCTAATAACTTTTGAAAGTTGAATGTATATCATTTTTAAATGGCTGAAACTAATTATGCAGCATCAAGATTACTTTTCATGGCAGAACATTAGTAGTAAAATTAATTTAAGTTATTACTAATGATACTAAAATATTCAGTAAGATTATTATATCTCATGTTTTGAATTAAACAGATTTATAGACAATATGATCTCATAAGAATTTCACAATATTTATTTATATTTATATAAATATATACATATATAATCAGTGCCTTTCAGAGAAAATGTGAGGCCTGGAACAACTAATATTTTTGAGGCCCTTCATAATTTAATATATAACTGTGGACAAGAAAATAAAAACAATGGTATTTAATATTTATTCAATTGTAACATTTATTTATTTCACAGAAGCTTACTTATAGTTCAAATAACAAATTTGACAAATATACAGTAGTAAAAATTCCTTAAAATTGTGAAAAATTGAGGCTCTAAAACGTGAAGCCCATGGCAGCTACCCATCTTGCTCCCCTTTTTGATAGGCATGTATATAATATCTATACACTTTAATGCAGTTCTTAATCTTTGGTCTGCAACCAAAGATTAATAAGTATCATATATGAGCCATTATTTTATTATTATAAAATATTATATTAACAGCTAGATAATATGAGCAATTTATTTTGAAAGTGGCCTAAGTCCTTTTTCAAAAAAATAAGGTTAACATTTATAATAATTACAATTCTATGTGATCTTTTCATTTTTAAAACAATTTGCAACCAATATGTTCAAATTCAATTAGAATTTTTTAATAGAAAATTAGCTAGTGAACGAAATGGTCAAAAATTTTAATTTTGAAAGTGGCCTAAGTCTATGTTTGAAAGCTAAAATTCACATATACACAAGTGCTTCTAAAGACATGTACTTCTCATAGCAATACAGTTGAATAATGAATTTAATTTAAACATCAGTGAACATCATTGTTACTCTGGCAAATCGCTGAATGGAATAAAAACTAGATTTATGTACAAGCCAAAACAAATATGTCATCATAAATCTGCTTATGTCACAATATGGCAACATCTAAAATAGAAATATTTAAAATTGCAATAAATCAATAAATGATTTTTGTACAATTTATTGATCTATGTGTTAGGATTATATGGCTGTTTTAAATATTTTGTGATTAGTTTCTGATAATTTTATTTTTGAATTAGTAGAAGTGACGCGGATAAACTGCATGACTTATCCACTTAGTTTATTGACTCAAAGATGTCACAAGGCCATAATAATGAACGTATCGTTATGAAATTTTTAGAATATGAATTCGCAGAATTTTTTTTAGTTCCCGAGTTTTATGAGAATTTTTCTCAATAATCAGGAATAAAGGAGATATAAATATAATTTGACTGTATAATTCTATTGAAAGTGAATAAATGTTCTACTTCTTATTTGGCTGTTTTATATATTATTTTGTGATTAGTTTCCGATAATTTTATTTTTGAAATATAGACTTAGTAGAAGTGACACAGATAAACTGCATGACTTATCCACTTAGTTTATTGACTCGAGACGTCACAGGGCCAAAATAATTAATGTATCGTTATGAAAGTGTTAGGATACAAATTCGCAGAATTTTTTTTTGTTCCTGAGAAGTTTTATGAGAATTTTTCTCGAGAATTAGGAATAAAGGAGATATAATTTTACTGTATAATTCTATTGAAAGTGAATAAATGTTCTATTTTTATTTTTATAACACAAAATTGTAGTTTTTTTTATTTATTTATTTTAAGGCTATTATATTTCTTTTCAAGGGACTTATACTTTTTCAAAAATTAAATAAGTCATTTCATTAATTTTGAAAGTGGCTTAAGTATATTTATGGCCACCAAAAAAGTCCTACTTTTTGGTGGCTTAAGTATATTTATGGCCACCAAAAAGGTCCTACTTTTTAAATAATGTTTATTAAGCTTATTGGGTTAGTAAATTACTTATTTTTCTAAATGCAAAAACATTATATTAGTATGTCATTAATAACCAATATTTTTAAATTGATTCAGATGCAAACTCTTAAATATCTTGATTTAAAAACAAATGGACTTAAGCCACTTTCAAAATAAACGACTCATTTTTGTTAGTAAATTACATATTTTTCTAAACAAAAAACATATTGCCATGTCATCAATAACCAATATTTTTAAACTGATTCAGACACGAACCCTTAAATATCTCGATTTAAAAACAAATGGACTTAAGCCACTTTCAAAATAAATGACTCATATAGAAGACTACAATACAAAATAAAAGGAATCACCAAAATGCAGCATGAACTTTGATTTTTGAAAATTCTGATTTCTGTATATAGATATGTCTTAGCTTATGAGTTTTAAGCTCATCTGTAATCTTAACTATATTTTATATTTAAATGTTAACTTTTTTAGAATTATTATTTTTTGTTGATGTTCTATTATTGATCTGGAAAATTTTTAAATAAATTTTCTAAAGGGTGGGATCCTAATTGAATCCAGATTCTCTGGTGGAAAGCCAAAGTGTATTTGAATGTTCATGAAAGTTAAAAATTCCAATTGTGTTTGTGTGTGGGTAAGTGGCATTGAGTCTGAAATTAAATACAATAAACTAACTGCAGTCAAATTAGAGAAAAAGAAAATATATTATAGCTGTTAATGTACCAGATAATGCCATTTTTGTATATGTTAGGATGTTTTTCTGTAAATAAAATTTATAAAAAGTACTGCTAAAAATTGTGTAAATAAAGTAAAAACAAGTTACTAAATATGAAATATTAATAACAACAACAATATTTTAAAGAATTTGTATAATTTTTTTAATGATTACATGACATAACTTCATTCAACAGAAGTTATATAACTTGTGGTTTTTTATAATTTCTGAAAATTTTGGCCTAATTTTTTCATTCATGATTTATTTTGTTCAGAGGACTTGTCATTATCTCATTATCTAAAAATATCAATTATTTTATTGGGTGGCTAAAATTTAATATATAAAAAAGACTGTGTTTTTGTCGATCTTGTATATATAATGAAAAGTTATGAAAAAAGTAAAATTTGAAAAAATGCTTATATTGTTAGAAAGAGAAGAAAAAAATGCAATAAATCCTGAAAATTTCAAAAGATTTCAATGAAAAAATTAAGCACAATTTCGTAATTTTAATTTTCATATTTTTTTGTATATTAATTAGGCTTAGTTAAAACATTTAAAACATGGGCAGCACTCAAGGAGTTAAAACAATTACAGTTTCTTCTCAAAATAATTAAATTGATTGGCATAAATATAAAACTAAGGCAATCATGAAAATCTTTAGGAATGGTGTACAAAATATTAAAATTAGAACAGCTATATTTTGGATTTAAATTTTTATTTAAATAATTCATGTCCAAAAATAACTATTATTTCCTTATTTCTTTTGGGGAAATTATATTTGTTTAATGAAGTTTCACTTTTAAGAAATATAGGGTGTCCATAATTAAAATTCCCTTATTCAGGCTTCCTACAACTGTTACTATTCATCAGAAAATTATGAAACTTTAAGTACCCCTTAATAAAAGGATGGGAAAGACATTCAGCAAAAAAAATTAGTTTCAAACAGTGCCACTAGTGGGCGCTTTACTGTAATACTACCCATAGTGCATATGCAAATGTTTGAAACAATGTCATTTATCAGTTTTTGCATTAAAAAAGGTTGAAACATTTTAAACTTTCATTCAGACTGCACCATAAAACAAATAAAACTACACAATAGCCCTTTTGCAGTCAAAAGATTTTTATTCAGAAACGCTTTCAATGCTCTTGGCGTCTTCCTCAGCTGTTACAATCTAACTAACCCTGCTTTACATGAGCAGGAGAGCTAACACATAAAAACAAACAAA
>AYEL01062759.1:0-18431 GCA_000484575.1 Olivierus martensii
ATATATATATAATATAATATATAAAAATAGGGGGGTTGGACGGTCGCCGCAATCGAGTGCAGACGTGCCCTGTGACGCTCTTCGATCTCGTCGAATTTTAGGTGGTAAAAAGGTTTCGAAGGTAAGAAATTTATACATCGTTTGATAGATCTAATTGAGAGGATTCCAAAAATGTTTTACTTTTTAAAATCGGTTGGGTTTTAGAGGAATTACGACTGTTTTTCGGTTTCCTACCGTTTGTTAGGCCTAGCTCCACGTGTTTTTCTAACTTCGTTATTTTTTAGTTTCTAGTTTTAAGTAATATATCGTTGGATTCATCTCATCGAGAGGAATATAACGCCGTTTTTATTTTTGATCTAGCTTAACTAGATCCGTTTTTATTCAGGTTTAAACTCTCAAATTCCTTTGTTCGGTTTTTGTGTTTTACTAAAAATTTTGCGTGATAACCCTCTGTTTTATCGACGGTTTTAGACGTAACTCCTCGAGCCTGATCGAACGGTACTAAATTTACGCGTTTCCGATCGATAGTTTTCTGTAAATCAGCGATTTAAAAAATTTCTGTTTGGCTATTTTTGGGCTATTTTTGCAACTATTTTTTATTCCACCGAGATTGGTCTCAATCGACGTGGAGTAGCATTTTACATCGTTTTATATAAATTTTATAGAATTCAAAAATTTATTTAGTTAATTATAATCGATTTTCTAACAAAATGTCAGAAAATACGTCAGAAGTTAAAACAGATATTCAATCTGATAATAATAATGCAGTCGATATTAGAGACGTAGACGTAGATAAGGCAGAACAATTTCGTAATGCTATTATTAAAGTAAGAGAATTCATAGATGAAAGTAGGAATTTTAGTAGAGCCCTCAAGAAACAATCTTTCGATGAACTTGACTCGGCTTCAAATATATTTGAAGACCTGTTAGAAGAACTCTACTTTCAGCAAGAACAAAACGAAAAATTAAAAGACAAAATTAAGAGTCTTGAAGTAAATAATAAGACCAACGTAGTACAACCAGTGAAACCTACTTATTCTCAAGTAGTTGCGAGACCTCTGCCTACTAAAGCAGATAATGCCGTTCTAGTTTATCCTTCAGATGAAAATGAAAAAGTAGAGCCTTACAAGCTATTACAGCAAATTCAAAAAGATGTAATCCTTTAATTTTATTATGGTTAAATTTCAATGCTAAGAATGGAATCTGTCTTTAACATCATTAACTATGGGAAATTGATTCTCAGCTTGAGTTCTTATTTTGCAAGCACATTCCAGAAATGAATTAAAGTTGAGAACAACTGTTATTTTTCATGTGGGAATAAAGTAAAATATTTCCTAATTTATGTATTTGTTGTTAATAAAAATTCTTTAACATTTATAGGACAAAAATAATTTATTATAATTTATTTGATTTAAAGATTATTTATATAAAGAAATGAAAATAAATTGTTTAATAAAACTATTGATTTTGTTGACCTTTAATTTTATTATGGTTAAATTTCAATGCTAAGAATGGAATCTGTCTTTAACATCATTAACTACGGGAAATTGATTCTCAGCTTGAGTTCTTATTTTGCAAGCACATTCCAGAAATGAATTAAAGTTGTTATAACTGTTATTTTTCATGTGGGAATAAAGTAAAATATTTCCTAATTTATGTATTTGTTGTTTATATTCTGTGTAATGTTTTGAGGTTCAAATTAGAGAGATGGCTCAAGGCAATGTTTTCTAAAACATGGGGTATACCTTAGTAGGGGACATTGTCTATTGCAAGAGGCATGCAAGAATTAACAAAAATATGATTTTTGAGACAAACAAAAAATAAATTCAAATTGGTGTCAAAAAAATGACTCAGCAAAAGGTTTACAAATATAATACATATATCCACATACCTAGAAACTTTTTATTATAGCTGTTTTAAAAACAAAATGTCAATCTTGTTTAGTGACAAAAAGAATTGTGAGTAGCAATATCTTCAATGACACCCCAATTTGAAAGAATTTTACTGAAAAGTAAGCCCACCCATTGCATTAATTATATTATATTGTATTAAACATACTGTATATTCTATTTTTCAATTTTTTTGCAAAATTTATTTAATTGTATTAAAAATTATTACACCATAGTAAATATTTTTTTATATATAAGAATTTTATTTATACAAAATATATTGTTTTATAGTATTAAATTGCAAAACAATTGGCTTAGAGCTTAGACTCCTAAGGCTTTTGATATTAAAAATTTTGAATATAAACATGAAAAACTGTGCATTTATTACCTAGAAAAATATCATCTGAAGAACAGATTTTGTATATATTTTTGTTTATTAGTCATTGACTTTGGTTATTATTAAATCAATCTTTTCTTGCGCTTTTGCCACAATCATGTCATTCACAGACATTTTGATATGATGATGATGTTGAATCAATGTCATCAGAATTAGAGCTTTTAAGCATCTTTATGCTGAGAAGCATTTACAGCAAATCCATCACTCATGTAAAGTTTTCCAGCATTTGATTATTTGTGTGTGGAATTAATCAGATTCAATCAATTCATAATCGAAATAAATAGATCAAGTGGCCTGTAAGAGACAACTGAATAGTTGATGTCCTTGCTCTGCAGCTACGAATTTTTATGATTCCACCAGAAGACAACTTTGGTTTAGATCATGTGAAGGTGTGGAGAATTTCAAACAGATGCAATTTGCATCCATATCACATCAACCTGTATAACAGCTTGGAGAGAATGATTTTCAGAATTGTATGGTTTTTTGCAATTGGTTGCTGAATAAAACCCATAGCTTCCACCGTCAAATTCTCTGAACTGATTAAACTACATTCAAAAGTGATGGAATGGTCAATATCCATAATGAATGAATAAAAAAAAATACCAGAATGACCAAGAGATTGATAATCAACACAGCTGGACTCTCAATATCTGGTGTGGTTTCATTGGACAGAAGTCCCAATGACTTGCTTCTTTAACGTATCTTTAAATGGAATGAGATATTCTGATTCTCTCACTGATATCCTTCACAAGCTCCTGGAAAATGTTCAGCTGGCAATGCAATTAGTGATGGCTATTCAGCCCATTATTCATTACTAGCTTGGTGCAGTGGATCAGCTTTTCTCCAGACAACGGATTAGGAGTGAGATTACGTGGTAAGGTCACATCAGTCTGATTTGATGCTAATGGATTTTTTTGTGAAGACAGATAAAAGACAGTCTACCAGCAGCATCCAACAATAAGGGATGAAAAGAGATAATTTGAGAATGTTTTCTGATTGCATAATGATATAGAAGTCCTTTAAACTACAGTAAGACCCCGCTTAATGCTGTTTCGATATAATGCGGTTTTTATTCGAATTTTATATTTTTATTGATTCACTTTGGCATGGTTTTTCAAACAGTTATTCTTACATAAATTTGAAATCGCAGGAATTTGTTGAATTGATCCTCCTATGCTGTCTAATAGTGCATTTGATATCAGTGCAGTGCAGTACATATGAAAGTCTGCTGCGGTCAGAGTTCATATTTATGATCGGTCATCAATATTATTTTACAGTAATGAAAATAATTATTCCATTTTAGTTTTTACCTGAATGCTGCCATTTTAAAGTATAATTCTCTGAAGTTAAAATATTGATGAAAAAATAACGTTCTTTCATTGCTTATAGCTTACTGCAATCTGATTTCTGCTTTTTGTTCTTAAAACTTTTTATTTTCTAATTTTAAGAATTTTTATGCTTTTTGTTCTTAAAACTTTTTATTTTCTAATTTTAAGAATTTTTTCTGATTACTACTCTTTGTTCTTAAAACTTTTTATTTTCTAATTTTAAGAATTTTTTCATTGAATGATTTATGAATCTCAAATCGATATTAACAATAAAATGCCTATAATTAATGATGCTTTTTGTTCTTAAAACTTTTTATTTTCTAATTTTAAGAATTTTTTCTGATTACTACTCTTTGTTCTTAAAACTTTTTATTTTCTAATTTTAAGAATTTTTTCATTGAATGATTTATGAATCCAAATTGATATTAGTAATAAAAAAGGTCTATAATTAATGTAATAAATAGTAATAATACATGTTACAAAATAAAATTTAAAAAAATGTTATGTATATATTTTTTATTCACTGTTCTGGTTTCACCTATCTTTATTATTTATGTGCTAAAATGACCTCATTTAACGCTGTTTCATTTAGCACTTTGTTTCCTTGGAATGTATCCTCTGCATTAAATGGGGTCTTACTGTACAGTCAACATATGAAGATAAGCAAGAATTTATATGAATCAATGTGGCAGACACTTTGAACATCTATTACCCCAGAACATGCATTTGCTTTGAACACCTATTGCCATAGAACATGCATTGGCTATTATGTAAGATGTATTATTATATTTTTATTTTATATCATTTTCATGAGAACACTAAACATCGAAATGTGAATAAATATAGTTTACTTGGATTGCTCCTCTAATTTTTAGCAGGTAAAATATTTAAGTTATTTATATAATTTATTAAAGTAACCAGTTAGAATACTACTCTGACTTCAGAGTTTAAAAATCAATAAAAATTTAAAACTCGAAAATTGGGCTTTGGCTTTTATACAAATATTTTTTTAATTAATATTACATTGAAGAGAATTTTTTTATAATTTAAAAAATTTTCCAAATTTAGTTTCACTACAAGAATAAATATAGCCTCTTAGACAAAATGCCAGATTTATAGCATGGAAATATTGTGATGCAATGATGTCGCATAACATAAATATGCATGATCAGGCTTTAATGTTACTAGTACAGTGGTGCCTTGCAATTCGACCCATTCCCAAAGTAATGTCAAATTGAGAAACTGTCAAATTGTGGGACAATATTTCCCATATAAGACTATGTAAAATAGATTAATTTGTTATTGGTTTCATCTCACTTCCCTAAAAGGGTGAGGTGAGATAAAGTAAATATATGTGTCTATTATGTGTATTTTAATATTTTACTATTGTATAACACACTGAATTACAAAATACACTATTTTATACCACACATAATTTATTAGCCCTTAGATGTTGGAATGAAGTCTTCCAGCAGACTACACAATTTATTATTGGATGTTGGAATGAAGTCTTCCAGCAGACACCTAACAAACTAAATTACAAAATACACTATTTTATACACATCACACAATTTATTACTAAATTACAAAATACACTATTTTATACTAACACAATTTATTAGCCCTTGGATGTTGGAAAATGAAGTCTTCCAGCAGACGCCCTAGCACCCATAATCTCTCTCTCTGTTGCAAAACATTGCAACAATTGTCCTAGGAATGCCATACTTGAGTTATATTTTAATTGTTCTATCTTTCTATATTTTAACTACAATTTTTTTCTTCGTTTCTTTGCTCAATCAAGTGTTCTTCTTATCAGAATTATTCCTCTGGTCAGTTCTCTTTCAACTCATCCTTACATTTCACCAAGAAAATAATAATTATTATAAATTTTTTATTTTCTGAAAAATGTAGAATTGAAAATTAACATAAATAACACGGGAAAACACCAAATTAGCCCAAAAAGAACTGACAAATAGCAAATGACATCAGCAAACACTAAAGTAGCCCAAAAAGAACTGACAAATAGCGAATGACATCACCACAATTCCGTGCACATGCATTCACCAATCCGTGAAACTCAAATGTCGAATTGCAAGACCGTTGAATTACGGGACGTCGAATTGTGAGAGAGCACTGTATTTAGTCATATTTTCTATAATATGATTTTATTGAACTGTTTGTTCGCAGGAAATATCAAAAAAGTGTCATTTCCAAGTTTAAACAAAAATACTTAACAAAAAATCAGAATTATATATGCAACAAAAATTTTTCTGAAATTAACAGGAGTGAAAACAACAATTATATATACGATCTCCTGAAATGCAAATCTGATACAGTATCCAAAAATTAGCTTCAACATAATCATCCCATATTTTCTAAATGATCAAATTATCAGAAAATGCACAGATTGTCTATTAGAAATATTAGAAATAACTATATTTCTATTTATACTAGTTTATTAGAAAATGCCCTGAAGGAGTAGAAAAAAGGTGAATATACTTGGAGGTATCAAATGTTGAAAAGAAGTATACAAGCATCATTACAAAACGTACAAGACTTAAAATCAATTTTTAAAGCTGAAGTATACTTTAACTTCTGAACTTAGAAAAAAACTCTTCTCAAAAAAAAAAGTATATTCTGCAGCATCACAAAACTAAACTGCTTACTAACTCTAACGTTTTACTTGCTCAGCTGTGGAATATACTTTTTTGGTGAAGAGATTTTTTCCAAGTTCAGAGATTAAAGTAAAAATCAATTTTTAAAACTGTAGTAGTCTTGTATGTTTGTAATGATGCTTGTACTCTTCAACATTTGATACCTCAAGTATATTCACCTTTTTTCTGCCCCTTCAGGGCATTTTCTAATAAACTAGTCCATTACTTTTTGTTAGGCCAAAATTTCTTATTGAATAAACTTTACATTATGTCGGATTACTTATACATATAAGCTAACTCACCGGTTGTAGCAAATTCGTGTTCACATGGCCGAAAACCCTTGATTCCCATTTTTTCAGTTAATCTAATAAATTTTCTGCTAGATTACTTAAAAATGAAAAAAAAAATTTGCCCTCAGGCGGAGTTGAACTGCCTGCCGCATCACTTCGCAAGGTCGTAGAAACCTCAATGTTTTGGAAAATTTCGCCAATTTTAACATTGAATAAAATCCATTCTAAACAAGATTTTTCAAAACAGAAAAGAGGTCCACCAAGATTTTCAGTCACAGATCAATGTCAGAAAATTTCAGCAATTTTATGCAAAAATTGTAGCTTGTATAGGTTGTCTAACATGTGAAAATTCAATATCTATTTTCCATTACAGTAAGACATTATCTCGATGTGTTATACACCAAATTGTTCAGCTTATTAATGCAAATTGATTGTTACCATTATCGTCGAAATCGGAGCAATATTAAGTCCAAATATCACCAAAATAAGTTTATAACAATGGTACACTTACAGTATAATTTAGGTTAACAATATTATACATCATATTGTTCGCCTGACTAAGATGAATCAAATGGTGCTACACTCGGAAAAATCCGAGTAATACTGACCGAATTATTAAGTCCCGAATGTGCCATTTATGAAAATTTCGCAGTTTTTGGCCCTTTGTGAAGTCCCAATGTGGTTTTGTGAAACCAAATTTTTTCAACATCCTACACTCACCCCAATGGTCATTTAAAAAAAGTTCAAGTAAATCAGCCCAGTAATTCCTGAGAAACACTACCATCAGCACCTCCTAATGTTAAATGAATGTGTCAAGTATATTAGAGGTAGTGTTACTGCGCTACCTCTGATTAACTTATGATCATATTATTAAAAAAAAATAGGTATACATTTCTGATCTTATCTGTGAAATACTAAATTAATATTTTTGAAATGTATTTAAATATGAATATTTACACACACCTTTGTATATAAATAGGTATACATTTCTGATCTTATCTGTGAAATACTAAATAAATTAATATTTTTGAAATGTATTTAAATATGAATATTTACACACACCTTTGTATATTTTTAACAACAAACTGAGGGAAAAAAAAGATCTTTTATAGGAAATATGGCTGATCTTGCTACTACTATAATGCATTACTGTCACAAAGATGATGCAGCTTGAAGCTATCTTTTTGATTATATTTGTGCATTATGCAATATTTAAATACCTACAAAGTATTAATTTGCATACTGTCATACATGTTCACATTTAAAAAAAAATCAAAAGACTAAAATAATAACCTTTATTAGGAATAAATATGATGGATCATGCAGCTGGTGAGATGTGACAGGAGAGTGCTTCAATTAAGCAATAAATTTTTCCAATTTTTGATTTCCCTGTATATACACTGACCCTTTCTTTAAAAATAAAAATTTTGTTCTTGAAATTTTTTGTTTTATACATGAGTATATAGGATATACAGGGTGTCCGAAAAGTCTTTCCCTGATTACAAAAATTTATAATTCAGGCTAGAAGGAAGATACAAATATGAAACTTGTGTCGAATTGTTGACAAACTAGCAAAGTTTTTTTTCATACATCAGTAAACTTATGAAAGTTTTTTCTGTTTTAGGTTCGCAGTACGTAAGTAGTGGATGAGGTGCAGTGCCCAAGAAGCCATGTTCACCAATCAGGAGAAGGCACAGTGTGTCCTGTGGTACCATGAGACACGATCATCAACCACAGTGCAGAGACACTTCCAGACAACATTTGGAAGGAATCCACCTGATGTCAAGAGCATTAAAGCCTGGTATGAGAAGTTCAAGAACACAGGATCGGTTGCTGACCTTCCGAGGTCTGGTCGACCAAGAACCTCAGCAGACAGGGTAGAAGCTGTGAGGCAGTCCTTTCTGCGAAGTCCGAAGAAATCGGTGCGCATGGCCTCACGTGAATTACAGATGCCAAAAAGTTCTCTCCATGACATTTTACACAAACGTTTAATGTTTCGTGCATACAAAGTGCAAATCGTTCAGGCCTTGTTGCCCAATGACAGTACACGTCGATATGATTTTGCGGTCGAAATGCTATCACGTATGGAGGAGGATGATGGTTATCTCAGGCGAATTGCCTTTTCCGACGAAGCGACATTTTTTTTGAATGGAGTAGTGAATCGCCATAATGTGCGCATTTGGGGTTCACAATCCCCTGGCGAGGTCTTGGAGTGCACCACAGGCAGTCCAAAGGTGAATGTTTGGTGCGCGCTATTGCACGATCGAATTATCGGGCCATTCTTCTTCGCTGAGGCTACTATCACATCTGCAGTGTATCTGGACATGTTGCAGCAGTATGCTGTTCCTCAGCTGCTTCAGTATCACCCCGATGTCGTGTTTCAGCAAGACGGTGCACCGCCTCATTGGGGTTTGGAGGTCCGTGCCTATCTCGATATGACCTTTCCTGGGCGATGGATTGGTCGTGATGGGCCAACGGTTTGGCCTCCACGCTCTCCTGACATAACCCCATTAGACTTCTTTTTATGGGGTTATGTCAAGGACGAGGTCTACCGAACACGTGTACCAGATATTCAAACCCTGCGGCAACGGATAACCACAGTCGTGGAATCGATCCCTCCAGTGATGTTGGCTAATACGTGGACGGAAATTGATTATCGCCTAGATGTGCTACGTGCTACCAAGGGTGCTCATGTGGAAGTTTACTGATGTATGAAAAAAAACTTTGCTAGTTTGTCAACAATTCGACACAAGTTTCATATTTGTATCTTCCTTCTAGCCTGAGTTATAAATTTTTGTAATCAGGGAAAGACTTTTCGGACACCCTGTATAACTATTTTTAGGACAATATTGATAAGATTATTATTTCTTATAGCATTTTCCATAATCACTAAAAACAGTAAAATTTATGAATCTCACACACATACAGTTCATAAATACTTATATGCTATAAGAAATAAAAAAATAAAAATAGAAGCAGAGTTTATTTAAAATTTAATCTTTGTTAAGATTATGGAACTATTTAATAAGATTTTTATGACATTCAATATACAGGAAAAAGTTAGTGAAGACCATTTTAGTGATATATATTTTAATACCTTAACTTCAATCATTCCAAAATGAAGAACATGTTGAGAAAGTAAATGATTAATTCTTTCCAGAACTATGTTCTCTATATAAGTTAACTAATATATTAGCCTGCACAATACATACAATGCTTGAAAAAGTTTCCAATCCCAAAACAATTTAAATTAAAATTAGTTCAATAATTCAAATTTACATAATATAAAAGATTTTACCTTAGTATACAACTGCAATGAGCACATCTAAAACAATTTTTATGAAGTTTCTGTCCACTAGTTTCCATTTTTTCCATTGGATATAATCTTCTTCCACAAATGTCACAGACTTCCATACTTGCTGTTGATTGTTCTTGCTAAGAGGAGTAGGGGAATATTTCGAACTAAAAACTTATATTTATCACTCAACAATTAATTTAAGAGTTAAATTAGATAAAGCTGTTTTTATATAAATTAAAAATATCAAAAAAACTATATATTGATTTATATATAAACTATATATACATATAGTTCAAAACTTAAACATTAAAAGTTTTATTAAGCTCAGCTTGTTTTAAAAAAAAAAATTCTGAATTTTTCATATAGTTTCAAGTTATAATTTTGTATAAAAATGATTAAAATAAAAAATCCTAAATTAAGATAAATTTTACAATTCTTACAACCTATAAAATTAAATCTTTATAAAAAAAATAATGCACATAACTTAATATATACAGTGTGTGTATATAGAGATATATATATAAATAGCAATAATAAAAACTTGCTTTGAAGAACAGATTTTCATATCTTTCAAATATTAATGGAAAATAATAATAATCTAATCTATTAAAAATTCTTCATATGCCAAATTTTAAAATTCATTGCTGGTTTAGATTTATAAATTGCATCTTTTTTTAAATATCATTTTAATAAAAGTCAATAATTTTATTTTTATTGATTCAAAAATATAGAAGCTACAAATAAAACTAATACAAAATACAAGATTTTAATATTAATTCACACAACAAAACTTTATTTTTTTTACTAGACTTACAAATAGGTAAACAATGTTCATTTCAATAAAAAACTTTAACAATGTCATTAGAAAAGTTGGTCTCAGACAATTATAGAAAATGATATGGAATTATCAAATAACAACAGAAAATAACATATTAAATAATGATTTGCTTTTTTTTAGTCCTTCCAACTTTATATTAAAACTCAATGATTTTAAAAGTATCACTTAAGAATATGACATTTGACATTTAGGAATTCCAGTATTTTTATCAATATATTAAAAAAAACTAACCCAAATTTCAGATATAATTTATAAAAAATTGGATATACAAAGCCAGTTACACAACTTCCTACATGAGAAAAATTAACTCATTATTGAATAGTTGACAATTTAATAAATAAAATATTGCAGAACATTTTGTATCATCAGGATTTTCTATATTACATTAATTAGTAGACTGTATAACAAGTAACAAATTTACACAAACTATTTCAATTAAAAACAGAATAACTTTAGTTGTAATTTCAAATGATAAAATTATGCTTCAATTTTGAAATACCTTATTTGTATATCTAATTTTGAGCTAAAATATTCAAATCAAAATAATTTATTCTCAAGCCATTTTACATATAGGAACATATTAATCCCCAAGATTTATTTGTATTAAAGATCAAAATTGCTAACCTCAATAATGCAGTCAATTTATCAATTATTGATCAAACCATTACAAATTCAGACATTGGACAATGAAATACTATTAAGGGATATTTAATGGCAATATTTCTAACATTCACTAAAAGGACTGATGAACAATAAGTAGATTATATATATATTTTTTAAACAATTCACACATTTGAAATTCAGAATTAAAGTTCATTTTATGATAAATTAAGTATTCAGAGATAAAAACATACTAAATAGATCACAATAGATAATTTTAGCTTGTAAAAATTTCTAATAAAAATTTGCCAATTAGTACATTTTAATTTCTTTGGACACTAAAGGCAATTGGCACACCAGTTTTGTTCACTATATTTTTCCAATAAATGAAATTTTTTACTCCTTAATATACATTGGGCATGCAAAAAAAATTAAATTTTCAGAAAAGCACCTTTTGATCTTTACAGGTTATTCAATTTGACTAAAAGTCCAATAACAATTTTGATTTGTATATCTATACAATGATTTATAAAATTAAACTAAACCCTTGAATACTTCACAAAGAGTGCAGTCACTTGATTGTAGAATAGTTGTCCAAGCTAGTTGCACTTCGGATATGTATTCACACATTCGATGCACTTGACCATATTCTTGATGATGATTACTAAGAAAAGAAAGAGTTTTTGTCAACCCCTAATGTCTTGTGGCCGAACTTGTTAGTCTTATTTTCATATCATGCATACTTTTCTCAATTATCCAAGTAGTATTGTGAAGTATCCTCATCATAGCTTGAAGTTTGCACTTTCATTACAATCAATTTTTATTATAGGGGCAAAGATCATTATTTTATGAAGACATTTTATATCATGCAAAGTTATAAAATAACCATTCTAAAATAATTTACATATATATATACTTATGTAAATTGAAATAAGTCTCATGCAATTGTTTATGCAGAGATATTGAAAATTATTTAAATTTTAAATTTATTTTTAAATTATTATTCTTTAAATGAAATTATCTCAAAATGTTTGTTAATATATTAAAATAAATCCATGTTAAAATCCAATTTAAAATTTGATATTTACGAAATTTAACAAAATTCATGCAGTATCATTTTTAAATTAGTATCAAAGTACAATTTATTTACTCAATACTTATTCTAATATAGTATTCAAATAATTCACAAGATATGTATCAACATGTATCTACATTTTTAATAAAAATGTAGATATATGATATTTTTACAATTTCTGTAAAATTTTCATTTCAAATTTAATTTAGAAAATTAAATTTTAAAAATAACATTTTAAAAACTAAATTTTTAGTTTATGATATATGCTTTATAATTACAGACACTCATCTATCTATGTAAAACTTATATTTCTGGAAATATGTGAATTGAATTTTACATAATTATGATAAAATAAATGATATTTACATACTTTATCTAGTTTAGATACAAGATTGAGATACATAAATATTTAAACAAAGTTCTATCATAGTCAGCACTACTAGCAGTAATGCTGACTATGATAGAACTTTGTTTAAATTGATAGTAAGCAGTTTTATGTTTTAGAAGAATTTTATACATAAATATTGTAATACAATGCATACAGACAATATATAATGTATTACAATAGTTATTTTGATGTATAATATTACTAATTATTTACTATTATTACAACTACTATTGATAGTGAGCAATACTGATGATATTACCATTTTTTATCATGAAATTATAGCAATACTTTGTTATACTATATTATAATAAATTTAAAAAATAGCATGTCAATTTTTTTTGTAAAGTGAAATTCATATAAATCAGATTTACACAAATTGAAAAGTGCCTGTATTTGATTAGCAAAATAAATTCCATATTAAAATTACACTGCAAAAGATTAACCCAAAATTTGCAATTTTCAGAAATATTTTAAACTCTTATTAACAAATCAGGGTAATAAAAAATATCTTCATGAAATTTAATATGCACTACATTATTTGCTATACATTATATAATAAATGTTTAATTTTTTCATCATTAGTAATTTAAAATTTTCATAATACAAGAAAAATAGAAATGCACCTCATCATCATCATCAATGAAAAAGGATAGTTGAGAATTTTTCAACTATTTTGATATTTAGAAAGTTCATATTTATTTGACCTCAAGAAATTTTATACCTAATCCATAAGGGGATGTTCTGAAAATTTGTGGAAGTGTTCATTTTGTCAGAAAAAATTGTCAATATTCATGAAGTATTTAAAATTTAGATTTATTGCTATTACAAAATCAAATTATCAATGTTTTATTTCAGTTGAAAATCAGTAGTTTACAGATATATCAATAATAATTTTAAATTTTTACTACAAATTTGTTTATCTAATTTATATTAGAAATCTTATTGATTTTAATGAGAGGATTTACAAAATTATACTTTATAAAGAATACTACGTTCAAATGATTTAGAAATGTTGGCATAATACTATTAATAATATATTATCTATAGCAATTAATTTTGCAATATATTTCATATATTTGATTTACATGTAATTTGTAATAATACATCAAGAAAAAGTTTTTATAAAGTATTTTGAATCATTATACAGGAATCCCTTGATTAGTGCAGTTAATAAATCCTTGCAATACACTGCATATATCAAAACTGCATAATCAAACTAAAAAACCAATGGGAATAATAATAATAATAATAATAATAAATTCTGGAAAATATCAAAATTATAAACGTATTTTTTTTCCTCTCTCAAAAACTTATCTATATTGCATTACATATACTTTAAATCATTGAGGAATATGTATAAGTTGTATAGGTATTTAAAAATTAATATAGTAAGAATTAAAATTTATTTTTCACAAAAATTTTTTACAAAATTTATGCAATTTTGTAAAAAATAATTTTAAAAAATACATCTGTAGACATCGGTACTGGAAGGGAACTGAAGGCAAGCTGGCTATATAATATTGTAATAGTTATTATTAGGTAGTTGCCATTCATATTAAATTTATTAATAAATAAAATTATGAACGAATTTAAAATATAATAATTAGATGACGAAAGTCATAATATTAACAGAATAAAAAAATAAATTTATTGCAGTACTCTAAATATGTAGACTACAATCCCTGAGATTCAGTTGCCAATGCTTCAGTGGGTTTGCAAAAAAAAAAATTGCACTTGTTGAAGCACACTAATCAAATTTGGCACTGCATATATTAAGGGATAGTCTCAAATATATTTGCACACTAATCAAAACTGCATTATTCAAATCCACACTAATCAAGGGATTCCTGTATATCATATATAATGCATCACTAATACTGAGCCATCATATTATAGAATTCAATTCTGTTTTGATAGTTTAGTGGGAGTGCACATTATAAACATATCTATTCAGGTTTTAAAATTTAATTTCGTTTTTAAATTACAGATTAATTTTATATGTCATTCTTTAATAAATTTTAATTAAATTAGTAATTTTTTAAATTTAATGAAATTTTAATTTTTCCCTATAAATACATTTTATGAAGTTAGAGCAAACTATTATCTAATATGTAACACACATTTGTATGTTTTATTTGGGTCTGTGTAAACAATATATATATATATGTAAATAAAAATTTTGTGAAATTTCTCTACTTTTAAAAATACAAAATTTGAATTAAAGAAGATTGATTAGTGCATACTAAATTAAATTTTTTTTGCAAAGTTAGATAAATTAATGAACTTATAAAGATAAGATATAATTACAACCATTCTAAATATTTTTTACAGCAGCAAAGTTAATTTTTAAAAGCTAATCTATTGCTAAGTCAATGTAATTGATATGATGTCTTGAATTTGACAGTTTTTTTACAATACTACAGTTAGTTTTTTTACAATAAAACTTTTTTGAAAGTTTAATTACTCTAGAAATTATTTAACTTGGTTGTCCTTTCTATATCTCATCTTTATGAAATTGAATTTAATTTTTTGAAATAATACTTACAATAAAACGATTAACCTTTGATTTTGGTTTTTCAATCGTAGCTGTTGGTTCATCCTTGATTGATTCAAACTTGGCCCGCAAGTTCTTGGCAATATCTGCTTGGGGTAAATGATCTTCATCTTCATTTTTTTTATTTTCTCGTATAACTTCGTTCTCCCAATTTTCAAATTTTGCTCTTAAACTTTTAGCTTTATCAGCTTCTATTATGATATCATCATCACACTTATAACTAGCTTTAATTATATTTGGATCTCTCACTTGCTCACACACGGGTTCACTGTCTTCAACTTTAATGAAGTCTTTTGGTACAATACGTTTTACTGGTTTTGGAACAACAGGAGTAATATTTTCAGGAACACTACTTTCTAAAGCTTTAAATTTATCAAGCATACGACGAGTAGTATCTGTGACTGGAATGTCATCTACCACATCAGATGATCGTATAATATTTGGATCACGTGTTATCTCTTTCTCAGTATTATCATCCCTAATATTACTGGAAGGAATTTCTTTATAATTTTCAAAAAATTTGAAACGTTCTGACACTTCTATACTTTCAATAATTTCCTCTTTAGAAGTGTTTGTACATTTTATCAATTCAGTTTCTGTTGGAGAAGTTGGACTAAAATATTGTATTTCACGAGTCCTTCTTGATTCATTACTTGGAGATTTATTAGGAGATTTGACTAACGGTAGAGGAACTTTAGCTCCAGCAGCATCAATCTGCTTGAATAAATTTCTTGCATCATGAGTAGCAGCTAAAATAAAAAACACAAGTAAAAATTATAATATAATTCAATATAAAATTATGAAATAAAAAACTAAACAGGCTTTAATAGCTCAAATATTTCAAATAATTATTTGTATTGTATTAGCAAATATTTCAGATTGATAAAGATTGAAATCTTACCTTAAATCTTTTTAACAACAATAAGATATAATAGCAAATAAAGTAAACTTTTGCAAGAATGATACCAATAGGAATCAAACTACTACCTTCTCAAGTTTATCAATATTTTAAGCTTTTTCAAAGACAAAATATATTAGAAGAGACTACTCAGCTAATACATGTAATATTTGAGAAGTGTTGGTAATATTATTGAAGTTTTATAAGAAAGTAAACTAGAAAAGCCTCTAAAAAACATTTTCATAAAAATCCCAACTTTTTATTTTGAAAAACTGAACATTTTCTTTAAAATCATAACTTTAATTGTATATAGTTTAATTAGACTGTTCTGTTCTTCATACTACAATGGATACCTTGCCTGTTTAACAATAGGATTAATACTGATATGATAAAATTAGCTTCAGATATTTTCTCAAATGAGCCATTCTTCCATATGTCATTCTTTTAAAGTTTACTATAATATATTAATTGCTGTATTTACTCATATCTTTGTATATTTTTGTCAATATTTTCATTGGAAAATGAAGTTGAAAAAATTATATCAGCAATTTTTTAGAATACAGTTTTAGAAGTAAGTTTTTCACAGTGGAACTAAAAATATGGGTAAATATCTATAAAACTGAAATGATTTGAAGGTATAAGGTAATATATCCATACTTAAATTTATAATAAAAAATAACAAAAGCTATTAGATACACTGGCATAAAATTCCCATTTCTTTCTTTCATGAAATATTTATTCAGTAAAGTATATAGAATTCCAAATGAAAGCAATCACTTGAAATTCTGCTATATTATTTTGCAATATTATACTATAGAATACATACAAATTTAGAGTAAAATTGAAATATGGGTGGAATCGAATTTTGCAATAAAATATTAGTTCTTACTAGTTAAAAAAAAAAAAAAAAAAAGCAAATACATTTCCTTAAAAAAATTGAACAAACTTAAAAATATCTAAAAACAAATTATTTACTGCACAGAATTTGTTCATATTGCTACACTTTAAGAAACATTTGGATATATTTAATTTTAAAAAATTTTAAAACATTCTATAAAATCAATTAAAAAACAAATATACAATGAAAAAAATTACATCAATAAATACACATATTCTGATCAAAATTACTGATATAAAATTTAATTATTTTTTGATATATATTTAAAAGACAGGATGAAATTATCAAACTTCAGCTATTCAAAAAAAAAATATTTTTTCCATAACATTAAATTGGATATGATGTGTGTGTCTCAGATACTGAACCAGAATTTCAAAGTCACTGGATTCTATTTTATATTTATTAATAAAACAAATATAATTCTTAGATATATATATCAAGAACTTAAAGTTAATTATGAAATTAAATTTTCTTTAACTTATTAATGTACAAATATTGTTATTCATTAAATTCTATATTTAACAAATTATTACTTTATTAATTGCACTAATAAGCAAATCATGACGAGTATTTATAAGAAGTTCCACAACTTCTTGATAGAATGGATGTTTTTGCTATCCTAAATTCATTTTGTAACCATATCATAGTGGCTGGTTTCAGTAGTTGGTACAACACCAGTAAAATAGATGTGGATTGATTTTTCTCTTTTAATCTTTAAAACTTTGAAAGTCTACCATAAAAACACCATTAATGCTGCATTGAGAGTGGTACAGAATAATTTGTTTACATACAGGTTTAGGCAGGTTAATAAAGGTATATTATGGTATACAGGCATAACTCGCTTTACAGCACTTTTCAATGATATTCATGTTTTTACTTTATATCTCAAAAGGAAAATTATCTGTAACTATCACAAAATAATATTTAGAATAGGTATATAAAACAAATTAGCACACAGATCAATAAATTATACAAAAATCATTTTATTGCAATTTTAAATAAAATTTATTATTTTGGCTTCTGCCATGTTATTTATATTACATGCATAATAAGTATTATGGAATTTTATATAAACTAAGTCCAAAAAAAAAATTTGTAACTGTTTCACCAATGTTGTCTGTGGCATATACAGGAGTGTATTAGTGATTCCCAATTAGCTAACAAGGAGAGGGCGCAGTCTGGGAAATTAACTTTGGAATCAAACTTTGTGTGGTGGTAGTTTACCCTTCATGTGTTAATATGATAAAATATTAGCGCGCACTATTCAGCCAATTCCGAAAAAAATGGATTCAAAGTTTTCATAGCTGTTATATATAATAAAAAA
>AYEL01062760.1:0-41546 GCA_000484575.1 Olivierus martensii
TATTTTTTAAATAAAATGTATAAAATAATAATTGTAACAAAAAAAAAAATAATTGCACACCAAACTCGCGGCCCATACCGGAAGTCAGCACCGACAGACATCGCGCTACCAACTTGGCTACTCGGCATTCTGACATGTTTGCACATTTTTTTATTATATATAACAGCTATGAAAACTTTGAATCCATTTTTTTCGGAATTGGCTGAATAGTGCATGCTAATATTTTATCATATTAATACATGAAGGGTAAACTACCAACACACAAAGTTTGATTCCAAAGTTCATTTCCCAGACCGTGCCCTCTCCTTGTAAGAGCTATGGATCCTCTTTTTTTGGATCTCCCTAAATTGATTCCATGGATCCCCATGGATCAACATATCACCAAACAAAATACAGTATTAGAGGAGTATTAGGGAGATGAGTGGATAGTTGACTCTTAATCAGTCATCATGAGCAGAGGATGGAAAATATCTTAAGATTACTATTACAGTATAATAACATTTTTATTATTTTTACTTTTGCATAGTTTTTCTAAGCCTAACACTATTGCATACTTAATTGATAATGTAAATATGCTTTTAAGCTTTTATATGCACTAGTGAATGAAAACACACTCACTTTATAGTAGTGATCTGGATCATAACTGCTATATTAGCAAAGCCTGTATTTTGGTAATAAACAGGAAACCAGTATTGAACAAAATAAAATGCAACTTAATCATTTTGTCAACATTGTTTTCTTGGATATTACTATAAGCAATGATCACCAAAATCAGAAAGTCTTAAAAAGATATGGACATAAAAAGAGTGAATAAATATATCATATGCTCATACTACATGGTAAAAAAATTAGAAACAGGCATTACAATATATAAATAAAAAACTTCATATTCTTATTATGACATATTTGCATTTAAATATTACAGAATAATAAATTCCTGACTGTTATTCAATTCTCATAGAATCTGCTTCTCATATCCATCTTTGAACAGATAAAACTAGCAGCAGCAGATTCATTACAATAATAATTGAAAATTGCATAAGCATTTAATATAGTGAAATATATCAATGAAAAATATCAGTAAAAAATATCAGTTTTAAAATATCAATATTCACAAAAATATGCATCCAATAATATAATTTTGATCTTCAAAATGAGATTATCAGCCAACTAAATTATAAAAAGTTAAAATGTGATCATAATGTATTCTTTATAGTCTATAATAAAACCATCATAAAATACATCCAAAAACGATCATTTAAAATATTTAGATCATTTAACAAGAGGAAAAAATTTAGTAATCTATAATAAAAATTCTCATTGCCAGCTCTCAATGAGTTTGTGATCTATTTTCTGTCAAGTGAACTTGATATCCTATATTTTCAACAATAGAAGAATAATATATTTAAATATAGAAGTGATTGATTGAATAGAAGAATAACTTATCTTTGAACAATGGCATTTAAATATAAGAAAATTATATATCTACAACAAATGTATCAATATTGTGTTCATCTGATATGCTATTATTATTCCTCTGATGCCATTTTTCTTATAACTTTTGCATCTTTATATTAAATATAAAATATTTTGAATGCAAGATATAATTACATTATTTACCTCCTTCAGAGAAGATGCTTAAATCTTCTTCTTTTTCTTTTCGTACTTTTTCTTGTTTTTCATTCTCATCATCATTTTTAACTGCACCTTTTTCAAACTTTTCTTTTATTAATTTGGCAGAAATATCTTCTCCAACTTCTATATCAGTTTCTGTTCGAATTGATGTTTTTGTAGTTTGTTGACAAGCCTTTTCATATATAGTTTTAACTCTTCCAGAACCATGAGAAAACTGCTTTCTAAGTTTACTTAATTCTTCTTTTTGTTCTATATTTTCATCTTTAGAAATAGTTACAGAACCAGATTCCCATTGACTTTTCAAATTAGACATTTCAGAAAATGAAACCTGTTAAAATATAAATATTCATGAAGTATTTATTGGAATTATCATAAAATATATTCTAATTTAGAATCAGTACAGATCAAGTACTAGATTATAAAATATTAAACTAAAGTGATACTATTCATGCAATATTACAAAAATTCTAGCACAAAATTTTTGACTGAAACTTCATAAGCAATCTAGCAGAACTCAAACGAGAAATTACCTGTATTATATAATAAAATATAACATTTATTAATATGCTATATTTTATTATATAATACAGATAATTCCTAATTTATGAGTTCCTGGATTTACAAGTTTTTTTCAAACATGAAGTATAAAAAAAAAATAAATATAAATCAAAAATATGAACATTAATTACAATAAATAAATTCTAAACATTCATAAAAAGATATTTAAACTTATATACTTAGTTATATAGTCACAGAATTGAAGAGGGCAATATCATTCTTCAATCATAGAAAGAATGATTCTATAATTAAAGAGAATTTGAAAGATCCAAAAGTACTTTTATTTTTTAATTAATGATGATAAAAAGCATCAGAATTAAAGATAAGTTAAGCAAATTTTTATAGTTATATAATATAATACAATTGGTTTTATAGCAGAAACTTTGTTGTCCATTTCAAAATCAGAAAATTCAAAATAGCAGCTGAGAAATGAAGTAATATGCTCTCTAGATTTATCGATATATTATGTAAATAACTTCTAATTCCAGATTGTGCCTAAGATAGTAGTTCATTCATCTGCATTACTGCTCATCCTCTTATCTGTCAATACTAATAATGAATAAAAATTCTTTAACATTAATATGGCATAAATAATTTCTTTATTATACTAATTTTCTTGATTTTAAAGACAATTTTCATATATTTAGATAGATCAATCATTGTTTAATAGTTTACTATTGATTTTGTTGACCTTTACTTATTATGATCAGATTGCATTGCTGAGAATGGAACTCTTGGTTTTATCACTGTCTATGGGGAAATTGATTACAAGTTATTTCATGATCTTGCTCCAGAAATAAGTTAGCTCATAAAGACACGAACTACCTGAAATACCTTTCAAAATGCATGGTTATAAAAAAATATACAGCTGCTTGCGTTATGAACTTAATTTGTACACAAGTTTCGTTTGTAACTCAGATAGTACTGTTATTTGGCAAAAATACTGAAATAACTTCATTTACCATACTAGGGACTCTGCCTCTGCAGCCTTTGGCCACCCCTTGGGGACTGGTTGGTTCTCTAATCTGGAGATGGGTTTTGCCTGAATTCCAACTGGATTCAGTAGCATTTCTCCATACTTAAATCATTTTTATATGAATCAACTATCACATTAGAAATAAAGTTTTTATTCTTATATACAAATAACTCAAAAAATAGCTGTTGAATATTCAGGATTAAGTTTGAAAAAGGCTGCTCAAATAAAAATTACCAATCACCCATGGCAAGAGATGTTGAAGTTAACTTATCTGACAAATATTGCATAAACTACAAAGATGGTTAATTTTAATTCCTCAAAGTATTAAACATTTAATTTAAATAGTATTTTATTATTATTTAAATATTTTAAAATCAAAGAAGTAAATAATTTAAGATTAATAATAAAACTAAATCTAATAATAAAAATTGAACTGCTAATGATATCATACCATCTATCAACAAAAATTGTTTTAATTTTTTTTCCAATTTTTTGAGGCTTAAAAGTTTTGGGATTTTGGATCTCTCTTTGGATATGACCTAATGCTGTGCAAAATTTGAAGTTTATATACTCAGCAGTTAAGGGCTACACACCCACACCCACCCACACACTTTTGACTAATTACATGATAACTTCATTATTGAAAATTTGCATAATTGTTTTTTTTATCAATTTTTTTTTAAACTAGTTAGCTTCCGGCCACTACATGTTCAAATAAGAAAAAATTTTTTTGGTATATCTGTCAAATTTGAGATTTTATTTATTTAGCACATCCTTGTTAACTGAGCTGACCTTCTTTGGTAAAAGGTTGCAGTTTTCTACCCAGGTCAGATACCTTGGTGTTATGCTTGTCAAGGGTTTGATTTAGAAGCCACATGTTGAGTTTGTTGTTGGGAAGGCTGTAGGGCTCTTTGGGCTTGCAGTGGTATTTTGAGTAAGATTTGGAGGCTTAAGCCAGGGCTGTTATTTTGGATATATACCATGGTTATGAGACCCATTCTTACTTACGCTGCTATTGTTTGTTGGCAAAGGGTTTTACTTAAGACTTGCAGGACCGAACTTTGAAAGATTCAAAGGTTGGCCTGTTTGAACATCACTGGGGCTATGAAGACTGCTCCTACTGCTGCTCTTAAGGTCCTCTTCGGCATTCCTCCTTTGCATTTGTTTGTTGAGACAAGTGCTCGGGAAGGCTATTATAGGCTCCATTCTTCTGGGAGAGGGATGCAAAGGAGGAATGCCGAAGAGGACCTTGTTTGTTGAGACAAGTGCTCGGGAAGGCTATTATAGGCTCCATTCTTCTGGGAGAGGGATTTCTTGGACCCACAAAGTGGAGCATTCATCTTTTGAGTGGGACAGTTTACACTAACATTCTTGGGATGGTTAAGGATTACTTGGTATCTAGATTTAACTTCTTCCGGACCTTCATTGTTGTTTTTCCCAGTTTGGAGAGCTGGGGAGGGAGATTTGGGTGCAGTATTACTGTGAGAGCTTTATTCCATGGATGCTTTATTCCTATTCCCTTGGGCAGTTTGCCACTGTCTTTCAAATGGAAATTTTTGCTATTTCTGCATGTGTTAGTATTAATCTTGATAGGGATTATGTAGATAAACATATTTTTATCCTATCTGACAGTCAGGCTGCTCTTAAAGCTGGTCAAACATATTTTTATCCTATCTGATAGTCAGGCTGCTCTTAAAGCTTATTTTTATCCTATCTGACAGTCAGGCTGCTCTTAAAGCACTTGATAAATTCCCATATTTTTTCCTATCTGACAGTCAGGCTGCTCTTAAAGCACTTGATAATTCTTATCCTATCTGATAGTCAGGCTGCTCTTAAAGCGCTTGATAGTTCCCACTTTGTTTCTAGTTTCTAAGTTTGTTTGAGAATGTCATCTTATTGAGGAACTGGCCACCAAGAACAGGGTGCAGCTTGTTTGGGTACCGGGGTATAAGGGGATTGAGGGCAATGAGGATGCTGATGGGCTTGCCAAGGAAGGGGCTTCTCGCCCCCTTTTTTGGACCTGAGCCTGCCCTGGGCATTGGACCCTGATGCTTTTGGGTGGGTCATTAAGGAATGGTTGGCGGCCCAGCATCTCATTTCCTGGAGAGCTCTATTTCTCCCCAGCTCTATTTCTGGTCTTAGGCAGGCGAAGGCTCTCATTTTGGATTGCTCTGCTTAGCAGACTAAAGTGTTGCTTTCACTGAACAAACATGAAGTTAGGATTGTTACAGGCTTCTTACAGGCACTGTCATCTTAGTAGACATCTTCACTTGATTGGGCTTGTTGATAACCCTATTTGTAGATGTCAGGATGAGGAGGAAATCTCTCTTCACATTTTATGTGGATGTGTGGCCCTTTCTTGGCTTAGGCATGATCTTTTAGGGATGTACTTTGTTCTGGAGGATCTTGCTACTGTCCATTGAGGAAAATACTGTCATTTGTTTTAAGGACGGGACTACTTCTGGGATGATCTGATTGGGGTGCACAATAAACCATTGGTAGTTGCAATGCTTGGGCTGTATAAGCTCCTCTCTTATTTAATATTACTAATACTAATACTACTAATACATCCTTGTATACAATGTTTTATGGCTTGTTTTCTTTCTCCAGACCAAACTATGAAAGTTTCTTTACATGATCCTTATGACATTGCCATATACAAAAACTTGATTTTGTAATAGTAAGGCAACTTTTTGAAAAGCTGTCCTTGGCTCTTATTTATTGTTATAGCAAATGCCAAAGTTATTGGAAAGTGGCAACATTTTATTTCAAATGGGAGTTCATTTTGCAATGCAAAGGTTATAACAAGCACATTCATAAACTGTCATCCATAATAAAAATGGAAAATACCATAAAGAAAGAATGTACACCAGCTCTTACAGACCTGGCATTGCTCCCTGATGGATCAAAGTAGATAATTATCTTAAAATAAAGTTAATTATAATTTCTGAAATAAAATATTATTTAAATTCCAAAATAAAATATTTAAATGCAACATTTATGTAGCCTCAGCCATCAAATATAAGTCAGCAATTTTCACTCATGTTAAAAATCATAATTTTTATTTTTCAATATCTCATAACTAACTAATATTTAATTATGAGAATTAATAAAGAAATAATAGTCAAAGGAAATTTTACAACAGGCAATGAAAATCTAGCTATTTAAATAATCTACAAGAAACAAGCCTTTAAAGCAGGCATAAAAATCAAAAAAATTAAATTCATTTAAAATGTTTTTGATCTGTTTATTGTCCCGCTTCAGTAACTTATGAACATACAAAAATTAGAACATTTAAAAGAAGACGGTTATATAGAATTCATTTTTATACCTTTAAAGTAGGCATAAATTTATTTTTTGTGATTTTATGCCTGCTTTAAAGGCTTGTGATTCTTATATTGATAGATTATATAGACTGTAGTAGCAAGTGTAACATTACACTTCCAGCAATAAATAGGTAGCAATAATTAAATTTCATAGCCCACAAATAAAAACATCTGATAATTGATCAGACACTAATCATAATCTTCATTTTACTACGGGATTTACGCAATTCAAATAATTCTAAACTAGCCAAACTTCCCCCAGCAGTTTATTTTTGAATTAACTGCCAAATTAATAATTATTTTAAATTTAAGCTATGGTGCCACCATCTGTCCGATTAATAATTATTAATTTAAATTTAGGCTAAGGTGGCACCATCTATTATTTAATAATTGAACTTTAATTTTTACTAATTTCCACTTGCCTGTTCTGGAGCTATGAACATCTGGGCAGACTGACTTGAGCCAAGTCTGTCTGCCCAGATTTGCCATAGAGGGCCCGTGGCTAGATCTAGCCTATCCGGGAGTGCTGGTGTTGGCGTAAGTCCGATAATCTCTAAATTATATATCCCGAAATTGAAAATCTGCCGGAGCCATGGTAGTCTAGCTGGTAAGGCGTCGGGACGGTAACCCGAAGTCCCTGGTTCGATTCCAGACCAAGGCAATCAGGACAGTAACCCGAAGTCCCTGGTTCGATTCCAGGCCAAGGCAAATTTTTAATTTCGGGAAATTAGTAAAAATTATAGTTCAATTATTAAATAATAGATGGCCCATCTTAACCTATAAATTTAAATTATTAATTATTAATCGGACAGATGGTGGAACCACCGTAGCGTTAAATTAAAAATAATTATTAATTTGGCAGTTATTCAAAAAATAACGCTGGGGGAAGTATGTCTAGTTTAGAATTATTTGATCAGAGACTATCACAAATTAAAGAATATTGATTAAAAATAGAAGGATCACCATGACTATATCAGACTACTTCCAGACATTGCAGTTAAATCAATTATCTACATAGAGAAAGCATTAAAAATTATTATATAAAGAATACAAATCAGTGAATAATATACATATTCCTTTACTTAAACAATGAAAATTTTTACACGAATTTGGCTTGCATTAATGCCAACAAACATTTCTACAAAATCAGAATCTGAGATAAAGAAAAAAAAGGATAATGATGATAAGCAAGCTACTACTGCTAAATACTGTTTAGCACTATTTAGCAGTAGAAAAGCTTTTAATAAAATGTAATCCATAATGTTTTTGAATAAAAACAGTCAACATTAGTGGAAATATACAGATTTACAGAACATTACAAAAATAGAATAACTTATTAGAATGTAACATTCTGTAAATCTGTATATTTCTGCTAATGTTGACTATGATTTAGTCAGACATTACGAATTGTGTGTTATTACATGTTTTCTACTGTTAAATAATGCAGTGTATTTTTATTTTAACTGGAAAGAAAAGTTTAATTCCTGCTTAAACCAGATTATCGTATGTCCTCTAAAGGAGATTTTCTATAAAAGGCATATTATCAATACTATCTAAGAAAATATAAAATTTTTATAGTACTGTACAGGGTGCACCAGCTAAATCCGGACAAAATAAACAATTTAATTAAACAAAATTTTATTTAACAAAAAGAATAAAATTATCAAAATTATCATTTGCACATTAATTTGGGATCCCTTTAGATTAAAATTACTCGATGTAATTCCCTTCTGCCTCAATTACTGCCTCGATCCTCGACCGGAAACGATGACATGCCCTGCGCAATCCCTGCTTGTCCAAGTTCGAAAACGCTGCCTCAATAGCGGCCTGGAGAGATGCCACATTATGATGTCTCGACCTATTAGAGACCCTTTCAACAATGCTCCATACGTAATAGTCCAAAGGATTCAAATCTGGACTGTTAGGAGGCAGAATTCTTTAGACGAAAACATATCCATGTTGTCTGAATCAGTTTTGCACTAAATGACTGATGTGCGCAAGTGCGCCGTCCTGCTGGAAGATGTAGGGTCTCCCGGAAGCCACAGTTTCCATCCAAGGTTTCACTATTGTTGTAAGAACATGCAAGTAAACCTCTTTTGTTACGGTTTCCCCTTTCCAAAGACATGTGGCGGCATGACGTCACCTTCACTGGAAACAACAGCTAGGATGTGAACACTGGCCAGTAACTTCGTCCTAGCTATTACGGGGACATCTTCAAGGTCATAGGCAAGCCAACGGTCATTTCTCCTGTTTACTTTGGCATCAACAGTAAAAATTCTCTCATCAGAAAAAAATCTGATTCGTCCTGCAGCTTCATTCTTCATTGAACACAGAAGCAATTCGTATTTCTTCTTATAAATATTTTCAATCCAACATTTTCTCTTCCTTGATTTTGTTTCAGTTTCCTCATTTACTGCAACTGTTAGCATCATTTCATAAACAGTGAGTGCCTTTCATTGCTTATCTTCCATTTTGTTTTATACGAAATGAATCATGGAAACGGCACTAAGAATCTTGGGGAAAGCGAAACTTACCAAATTGTGGGAACCCACAAGCGGAATTGCCCCCATGTTTATGTGTGTCAGTTTTGTTTAACATTTGAAATATATACTGTATTAACTTATTTTTAAAAATATTTTGAAAATTGAATTCAATGGTATTATTAATTTATATTTTCACTTGCCAAATCGATTAACTCCTTCAGTCACATAGAAATTGTAATAAAAATAATGATTACTCCTTCAGTCACATAGAAATTGTAATAAAAATAATGATTACTCCAAGAATTACTATCTTATGCATTTTAAATGTGGTTAGATAAAAACTACACCTGTAATAATACATTCTACAATGTTTATTTGAATTTATATTTTAAAGGAAATTTTAAAAAGTAATTTATATTATTTTATCATTTTTCTCTACTTTTTGTTTTGTGGAGTGAATATTATTTTATCATTTCTCTCTACTTTCTGTTTTGTGGAATTAATCGATTTGGCAAGTGAGTGGCTCAAATAATGGATATTTAAAGTGGTCCATCAACGAAAAATAGATTGTAAATCACTATTAGATGTATTATAATTATTCATGGTAATTACACATTTTAAAGTAAATTTGCTTGTAGGTCTTGTCATGTTTAGTAGAATATAAATAAGAATGCCAAATAAACAATGACAAAAATTTTATCATCATTATTTATTCATTCTTATTTATATTCTATTTGCATTTATTTGTAAGAAACAGGTTTACATAAAAAATAAATTCCATAAATAAACAAATACAATGGTGCCTTGGTTAATGACAGTGGTTTTGATTTTTGGTTAACCAAAACTGTCGTTATCCAAGGCATGATTCCCCATAAGATTTAATTGAAAATTGATTAATTCATTCCGGCTTCTTTCCACAACCATAGTGAATATTAAAAATGCAGATAAAACTCATTTAAAATGTCTTAAAAATATGGAAAATATCATTTATTTACTATACGAGGGTAATCCAGAAAGTAAGTTCCATTTAGCAAAACAAAAAAAAGGAAACAATCATTTGGAACAAACCTTTATTAAATAATGAACTACAATGGTCAGACTATTTTTCGACAGGTACCACCATTGTTTAGGCATTTATCGTAGCAGGGCACGAGTGTTTGGATGCCCTTGTCAAAGAACGATGCCACCTGCGATTGCAATTATTGGTTAACAACGGATCTGACCTCGTCGTTGTCCCAGAACTGCCTGCCAGCAAGAAAGGACTTCAGATGCTTGAAAAGATGAAAGTCACTTGGTGCGAGATCCGGAAGTGTTTGGATGCCCTTGTCAAAGAACGATGCCACCTGCGATTGCAATTATTGGTTAACAACGGATCTGACCTCGTCGTTGTCCCGGAACTGCCTGGCAGCAAGAAAGGACTTCAGATGCTTGAAAAGATGAAAGTCACTTGGTGTGAGATCTGGGCTGTAGGGAGGGTGGTCAAACACTTCCCATCGCAACTCCATAAGGCATTGTTGCGTGTCATGCGCAGTGTCTGGTCGTGCATTGTCATGAATGAGCAATTTCCATCCCGAAGCATGTCACGACATTTGTTCTGTATTGCGCGACGCAGTTTTCTAAGCGTCTCGCTATAATGTGCCGCGTTGACTGTTTGTCCGCGTGCCATGAAATCCACCAGCAAAATGCCATGTCGATCCCAAAACACTGTACACATCAATTTGCAACACGTGATTAGTGGCTTGGCTTTCGTCTTTGTTGGCGATGATGTGTGCCTCCATTCCATCGATTGCAGTTTGGATTCCGGGGTTACGTGACCCACCCAGGTCTCATCACCAGACTGTTTGCAGAATTTAAAATAATACTCTAGAAATCAATTTTAAGAACTGTTGCATGTCTATTTTTAATTAATTAAATAATTTGTTTTCATTCTTATATGTTATAAAAACTAGTGAACTGTTGCAAGTCTATTTTTAATTAATTAAATAATTTGTTTTCATTATTATATGTTAAATTATCAATTTGCTCGTCTATTTTTAATCAATTAAATAATTTGTTTTCATTATTATATGTTAATTATCATTTAGTTAAAAATTACTTTTTAATTAAATAATTAGTTTTCATTACTATATGTTAATTATCATTTACTTAAATATATTTTTATATGGTTATAATTTTTTTATTAATTTTAATAATGATATTATTGGATATGAAATGATTGTGATAAAAAAAATATATATATATATACAGGGTGCATCAGCTAAATCCGGACAAAATAAACAATTTAATTAAACAAAATTTTATTTAAATAAAAAATAAAATTATCAAAATTATCATTTGCACATTAATCTGGGATATCTTTAGATTAAAATTACTCAATGTAATTCCCTTCTGCCTCAATTACTGCCCTCGATTCTTGACCAGAAACGATGACATGCCGTGTGCAATGCCTGCTTGTCCAAGTTCGAAAACGCTGCCTCAATAGCGGAAACGATGACATGTCCTGCGCAACACCTGCTTGCCAGGTTCGAAAACACTGCCTCAATAGCGGCCTGGAGAGATGCCAAATTAGGATGTCTTGACCTATTAGAGACCCTTTCAACAATGCTCCATACATAACAGTCCAAAGGATTCAAATCTGGACTGTTAGGAGGCACTCCATACATAATAGTCCAAAGGATTCAAATCTGGACTGTTAGAAGGCCAGAATTCTTTAGGTGAAACATCGACATTGTCTGACAACCAGTTTTGTACTAAATGACTGATGTGCGCCAGAGTTCTTTAGACCAAAACGTATCCATGTTGTCTGACAACCAGTTTTGTACTAAATGACTGGATGTGTGATATCCGTGTTGTCTGACAACCAGTTTTGCACTAAATGACTGATGTGCACAGGTGTGCCATCCTGCTGGAAGATGTAGGGTCTCCCGGAAGCCATAGTTTCCATCCAAGGGCGTCCTGCTGAAAGATGTAGGGTCTCCCGGAAGCCATAGTTTCCATCCAAAGTTTCACTATTGTTGTAAGAACATGCAAGTAAACCTTTTTTGTTACGGTTTCCCCCTTTCCAAAGATGTGTGGCAGCATGACTTCATCTTCATCAGAAGTGCAGCGGCATGATGTCACTTTCATTGAAAACAACAGCTAGGACATGAACACTGGCTGGAAACTTCATCCTAGTTATTACGGGGACATCTTCAGGGTCATAGGCAAGCCAATGGTCATTTCTCTGGTTTACTTTGTGAGAAATTAATAAAATTACTACTACTTTTTTCAATTGATTAATAAATGATAAATATATAACTGTGTTAACTCAGAATTTATGTAAAAACTAAATTTATATATACTGGATATCAAAATTTTATTGATTTTTAAACTTGGAAATAAATTCTTTTCATCTTATATGGGAGAAGGCCAAAAAGTTCTTACCTCACCATGTTGTGTGTGTGTCATAGATTTGTTACTATAAACAATGATAGGCTACTATTTAATAATATAGGCCTTTTTTTGTTTTGACAGGTCCTATTTAACTGGAGTTAGAAGCATGACAATAGAAGGTGTCATGCTGATTAAAACTGAGTTTTGAGCTATGATATGATTCCTTCATCTTCAAAGGAAAACTGTACAAACAATCCATGAAAAGATATCAGCTATGTATGGTGAGGAATGTCCATCATATGAGACAGTGAAATGATGAAAACAGAAATTCAAATGTGATTACACCAGCCTATAAGACCATCTAGTGAAGGCCATCTAGCAAAGTCATGTGTTTTTTTGGGATAGCAAAGGTGTCATATTGATAGATTACTTACAAAAAAGGCTTAATAATAACAGAGGTATATTACAGGAACTTGCTACAAAAGTTATGGGACAGTATAAGGAAAAAAGATATAGTTTGTTGTCAAAAGGTGTGTTGCTGCTAGCTGACAATGCAAAGATGTATTGCTAGGTCAATGCTTTGACTTATACACAGAGTTGCAGAAACAATCACCTTTTCATGTAAATATGGCAGTGATGACCAACCTTTTTAGGTTTGAGAGCTACTCTTCATTTCATAAATTACTGGTGGTCTACTTTATAGATTATAGTATAATATATAAAGTAGATCACCAGTGATTTCAAACAACAATAACAATGTTCAATACAGAAAATATGACAGACCACCATGGGCTACCTCTCATGGCTTGCCGGTCAACTAGTTTATTATGGTTGACACATTGGGCACCCCTGAAATATGGTTATGAAACATTAACCCTCCCCATATTCTCCCAACCTGGCACCTTCAGACTTCCTGTTTCAAAATATGAAAAATCATTTAAGGAGAAGTTTCTTTGATGATGAAAAGGTCATTACTGCTATGGAGAACTGGTTTGCCTCCAAATTTGCAGACTTCTACAAAGATAGGATCAAACAAGTGAGAAGGATGTGGCACGAGGAAGTGGATATGTAGAGAAGGAAGAGTTGCAGGACTAAACTTCAGATCCCTAGCATATCTGGGTCATGATGATTGTAAGAAATTTTTGGTCTCCCCTCATATGTAATATATAAGTAATTTTAAATACGGATATTTATTCATTTTGCAAGCAGATGATGATTATTTAATCAATTTTTGATAATATAAAGATTGAATAAATGATTTTTTTTATTTCTTATAGCATAAAATATATATTTAAAAATAATTAAATTTTAAATTGATTTTCAATGTTTTTCCAATCAGTAATTCCCATTAATACAAATTTCTTAATTTGGTAAAATATTGAAAATGTTGAAATTTTAGTTTAAGTAATTATAACTTGTTCGCTGCCTTCAATTTTTTCTAATTAAGCCTTGTTAATATGCAAAGAAAAACAAAAAAAATGTAAATTGCGATATCTCACTTAATTTTCATTGAATTTTTTTGAAATTTTCATAATTTATTATGTTTTTTATTGTGATTCAAACAATGTAACAAATTTTTTCCGAATTTTATTTCTTCCACAATTTTTCGTTCATTATATGAGATCGGAGAAAACACGATTTTTATATATGAAATCTTAGCCATCCAACAAAATATTTGGTATTTTCTGATAGTGGCAAGTCTTCTGAATAAAATGAGGTATGAATGAAGAAAATCAAATAATAATTTAAAAAATTATCAATAAAAACGAAGTATTATATAACTTTTAATTAATTAATTTAGTTAATTAATTAGTAAAAATTGACAAAAATTTATTAAAATATTGTCATTTTTTTAATAAAATATGTTTATTGATATGTTTTTTTTCTTCATTTCAATGATTTTTTTTATTTTATAAATTTTCAAATTTATAACAAAAAACATAACATATACAAAAACCGTCCACAATCGTACATAAACAGCTATAACATTTTCTACTCTACTCTAATTGGCCTTGAGATAGTTTGTTGACACTCTACACCCAATACCACAAGCAGCGCAGTAAAGTAGGCTTGGCTACAATTTCCTGCAAAACGACTGGCCATCATAAATCATTTAAAGTGCCACGCCCCCTTTTATTGCCTAGGGTTGTTTACATTACGATTTTCTCATATTTACAAAATTATCTGTTAAAAGTAAAGTAATAAATGACCAAATAAGTAAAAATATTCTATATTTAAGAATTAATTAAAATTTTCGTATTATCAGCAAACTTTTTCAATTTTATGAATTTTGCAGATCATCATAGTAAAATTTCATATTTTGCTTAAAATTTTAAAAATAAATTTATCTCATCCCAAAATCAAAATAAGATTACTAAAATATGATAGAATAGAAAGCAGAATCGATAAGATTCGATGAAAAATAATCCAAATTCTACAAATACAATCCATTCACATTTTCTATCTTTAGAATGGAATTAAAAAAGAAATTTCGGCAATCGGAAAATTGCCATCATCAGAGGCACCTATTTTCACCCAATAAATACAAAAAAACTGCTCCACGATAGCTCCACTGTATAATTTGGATTGAATTTTATTTATATCGCTTTTTATTGTTTTTTATCATTTTTTGTTCCGCCATCTTGACGTCTTACCACGGCAAAGGCAGTGAACTGGTTAAAATAATACATTTGTTACATTTTTTAAAATATGAAAATAATATCATTGATAATTGTTTATATAGGCAAAATTTTTAACTGACTACACTAATTTTACTTTAAATATTAGAAAAATTTCAATAAGCAATATAGTAAATTAATAGAAGTATTAATGCTAACTCCTGTTAAACCAGAACTTGCTCTTGCTCTCATAACACTTTCCCTTTCTTTGTGGGCTGCTGTTCGTTGGGTTTCTTGAAAATTTTTTAATGCTTCTGTAAAATCATTAGTCAATCGATCTTTTAACATCTTTATTTCCTTCTGCAAATATTTAAAAAATTATGCATAAAAATTTCTTTCAAAATTCATATTGAAAATAGCTTAAAAAAATTTATTAATATAGATACTCCTCAACTTATAACATCATTAATTAATGGCCAAATTGAAATAGATAGGCATAAAAATTAGTTAATACATGTGGATAAGTTAATACAGTGGTTCTCAACCTTTTTTCTGTTGAGGAACACATTTTAATATTTTAAAATTTGATGGCACATCTAAATATTTTAAATAATAATTTAATTTAACAACAAATTTTTATTAACAGATTATTATATTTATTATTATTTATTACATACTCGTACAAAGAATTATTAAATGGCAACGCTTATTAAGTTATAGTGCCACCTGCGGATTTTGTCTTTTTAGAGAAACTATAATTTTAATTTAATTTGTATTCCTTAATTTTTTTTGCCACCTGCGGATTTTGTGATTTTAGAGAAACTATAATTTTAATTTAATTTTTATTCCTTAATTTTTAAATTTCGGATAATGACAAAAAGTTTTGGCTGTCACAGAAATTCAAGGGTTAGATTTTTCTAACATTACTCTATTTATAAGAATCAGTACAGTGGTTCGACTGCAAAAAGGATATCTAGCCAACCATATTTCACTATTAATATATATGATTCATACAATTATATACTGTACATACAATTCTTATACATACGCACACACAATTCATTCTTAATTTTTTGTGGCACACTAGTGTGCCAAGAAAAATTAAGAATGTCTACCATCAAAGGTTACAGAGTGATGCCACTGATGCCAAAATTAAGAACAGTGTATCATCAAAGGTTTGGCAGCACACTAGTGTGCCACAGCACATTGGTTGAGAACCACTGAGTTAATATATAATTATTGAATATGCGGTATCCATTATTTTGACTGTTAACTTTTTTTTTCAATTTTCAATAGCATTAAACTAAATAATGATAATAGATCATTACTAGATATGTATATAAATATTTCCAATTTACATTATTAGTTTAAAACTTGATTGCCAGAACAGAATATCTGTCATAAGTCAAGAAGCATATGTGTGTGTGTGTGTGTGTGTGTGTGTGTGTGTATATATATATATATATCCATATTATAAAAAATTACCTGATCTGAAGGACTACTATGATGAGAAAAAACTTTCAAAAGAGAACTGGTATCTTTAGCCAACTGATTAGTATAATGTTGTACTTGATGGCTGATGAGAAAAAATATCAGTATTATTTCCAATATTTCAAATAATTATTCAAAAATTTCTAAAAATTTCAATTTATAAATAATTCGAAAATTTCTTTCACAATGCTGTTATTTTTCATAAAAATGAATGTCATAATTTAACAAAACTTATAAACATCAAAAAATATAATAAGACTTCTTCAATAATTTATCAAAATATAGAACTAAGAGTCTGATGATTTATAAAATACTTAAGAGGCTAAAAATAAATACAAATCAAATACAACAATATTGAACTTATTTAACAGCTACTATAATCAATATGTGGGGATATCAAAATTTATATAATAGAGTATTAAAGAAGAGAGGCATTAGTAATATATTAGACCTATCATTTATCTGACTTCTATACAAATCAAACAGTAGATTCAACAAATGTAAAAATTTGTTTCACTACTAATGTGATATACATATATCTAACATTTGTTTGATATCCAGAGTTGAAAATTTCACTGAATTTTTAATTGTGAAAATCAAGCAAATAATACAATACTTTTAATATGTTTTGGCAAAAATTATTCATTTTTTTTTTCATCTACAAGAAATCCAGCATTCACAGATAAATGCTACCTTTATTTACAGTAGATCCAAGGTATTGTAATGTGACCAAGGAAATCTCAGATAACCAAAAACTCAGATAAATGAAAGGTTTGGTAAATTATTAAATAAAAACTAGATTTAAATGTATTAACATGATGATATACTCTTTTTTTTTTCTTATTAAATATAATAATTTATATAATTTAAAAGTGAATTGGTCATTTATCTCATATTTTTTTTGTAATAAAATCAGTTGTAAATAAAATAAGTGTTTTATTATATAATTTAAAACATCTTTAATTTTTTAACAAGTTTCATTACAAAAATTTTTAAAATATCTTAAAAAAAATCAACATAGGATGAATGACAATTCACCTCCAATAATGAAGAACCTTGATTAAACAAAGTCTTGTTTAATCAAGTTTTTCTTCTCTACTGTATATAATTTTGAACTTTCAATCCTATTGACTAAATGAAACCTTAATACATGTCAAATTTCTAGTTTAATAACATTAATTACATACTATTTTAATTTTTATTTTGATATATAATTTCAAGAACTGAAAAGGATTTCTGAGATGAATTAAATCAATTTATTCAGTATAAGTGAAAATTTATCTCAATATTAATCTTTAAAGTTCAAAAACTTGCCTTATAAATTTAATGCTATATAACAGGGGTGGCGAACCTTTTTCTGCTGGCGTGCCAAAAATTTAAAAAGTTAGTTCAATTGGAAATTTGTTCGAATTTAGCTGGCGCACCCAGTATAATATTTTGCTTAAAGCTATAATATTAATCATAATTTAAAATTCCCTAATTTAAAATGCTCCTATATTATGAAAATTCAAGCAATCCAGCAGAAAACTCATAAATCTACACAATCCATAATGTGTTAGAATTTTCATAATACAAAAAACTTCCACTAAAAATATTCTTTCAACATCTGCAACATGCCCCAAGGATTTTAAATAATTATAAAAATTATTGCATATTTTTTAAGACAACTCCTGCAAGAATTGTACTGTCATCAGGTACTACATTATCAGTATCATACCAAAACCACAAATCTGCAAAATTATAAAAAAAAACAATCATTTCTTAAAATGATCATTTAAAGATTTAGCATTTATGGAAATAGTTCCAATAATTTAAAATCCTAATTCTGTTTTATAAATATCCTTCAGAAGAGTTGTTTCAACCCTTAATATTAATTTAATTTTAAGATAAGCACTTAAACCTATCTCTGTTTTTGATATAGTAAAATTTGCAGATTCATGTTTTTGGCATATGTGAATGATATATTATAATGAAATGTGCATACATTATAAAAGAAAAAGATGATTATGATGAATATTTTGTAAGAGGGAGACTAAAATTTAGAAACCAGTGCACTAAGAGATGTTTATAACTGGCTTATATATTCCATCAAAGTAACAAGTCATTTTCTCAATCTGGCTTTCCTGTCTACTTGATGTTTGACCCAGGAATTGGCATTCAATGATAGTCAAGTTCCCCAGTTTATAGATGGGTCCCTTCTCATCCAGTCTGTTGTCAGGAGTTCCATTAAAAAACCTAACAGTTAGTATAATTCAGAAGTATAGTCCTTCATTATACTGTGTTAGTAAATTGCAACAACAGTTCCACAATTATTAATATACACCACAAACAACAATAATAATAATAATAATAATAATAATAATAATAATGCAAAAGATGAAGATGAGAATGTCACATGATAACCGATGACATCATGATGATAATCAAGCACTAGACAAGAATAGGAGAAGAATTCTGACTGACAAGCAGATGACTTATATGTAGGCCTAATCTGGGTATGTGAATGACTTGCATAATGTTACAATGAAAAACAGATGAATTTACATAATTTTCTGATGAACAGTGGCAGCCAGGTGGAACATCAGTTCAACTATGTTCTGCTATCTTGTTTTCTGCTACTCTCCAGCAGATGATGTCGAGATGAGATGCAATTCCAGTTAATTGTTAGCAATGAAGAATAGTATAAGTCAAATTTATGATTAATAAAATCTTCTACGATTGCTAGTTGCTGTGATTAATTTGTTTCCATGAGATCAGACAATAGTGGAATAGTCACATTTTTGTAGATTTGAATCAATTACTTTTTACTGTTCTTTTTTTTTTAAACATTACCTTATATATTTATATGTTAACAAAGCATTGTTAAATTTATTATAAAATTTGCATAAATTTTTTCTTTCTATACATTTTGGGACATCAAAACAGAAGGAGAAAGAGAAAGTTATGAAATTGATTATAGTATGTATAAACACTAAGAATTTGTCTACTCCCATACAAAGTTAATTTGCTTCATATTATTTCTTGCTTTTAAGAATTAAAAGCAGTACCTAACAAAAATATTAGTAAAAAATAAGTTTTACTAAAGATAAAATTATAATAGTTTTGGACTAAAATACATGTGTTTACAATGTTTTTTAAAAACTATTTTTCACTATTTTATACTTCATACAAACAAGTACATATATATAGGAATATTACACATTAAGCTGTATTTAAAAACTAATACTTTTAACTTAATAAAATCATCTCATCTTCAATACACAGATTGCTTTAATAATTAATATATTTTCAGACAAATATACAGAATACTAATTGAGAATTGTTCAAAAGAAAATCAAATATTGTTCATAATAACTGATCATTATTTATTCTAAATAGATGTGTGCTTGTTCATGTGATGATTGAACTTTGAAATATAAAAATTTCCTAATATTTTATATATTCTGTACATGCTTTACTTTTATCTTTTATTTTTCTGTATTTTAAGTTTTATGGAATAGCTTCTTATTATAAAATCTTCAATTCTAGCAGTCTTCAATGAAGAGCTAGTAAAGATTACAAAATTTCAATACCTTTTCTTTAGTTTTAATCATCTTAATGTCATCAGTTTCATCTTCAGTGGGACTCAAATGGCCATTTTCCTGTTCACCTGAGACAGCTGATTGATACCTAAATTTTTAATATTTAGAAACTATAATTTCTATGAAATTAATTTGAAAATTTTAGAACTGTTTCATACTTAGCCATTCTAGCAAGAATACTTTCTGATCTTTGCAAAGTAGAATCAGAAATGATATGCTGCTGCTGCTGTTCTTGAGGTGACTCAAACCATGATCTTATATTGCTTAAGTCTGGTATCTTTTCCAACCCATCTGCAGCTTTCGTATCAGCTAAAATAAACAAATGTAGACTTTACTATATAAGCATCAAGGGAACTTATTCAAATAAATCCAAATATACTAGCCAAATCGAATTCAATACGAGATATATATAAACGTGTTAAATATCACAAAATATACTGTATAATTAATAATCTATTACAGAAAAATTAATTGATTTCGAACAATTATTTTTGTTGCTCAACATTTGAAATATATAAGAATTCTGTTTTTTTTTTCTTTTTAAAAACATTTTGGATGGAATATTAAGGAGATAAGATAACATCGTATCGATGATAATTTTCTCGATTAGACTATACTAATATATATACTTGTTTCCTATTCTTTTTACAGATCAGGAAAGAGCCTACGGAAGTGATAAGAAGTACAAGAACAGTCAAAAAAAATCTCTTCCAAAATGGACTGGTAACCCGTTATCCTAAGAAAAAGCTCTTCATACTCCGAAAATGAAAATCCCGATTAAATTTGAGTCGGAAGTATGTCGAATGAAATCCATAGCAGTGGAGTGATTTTCCTCGGATGAGAAATTCAACCTACGTGGCTTGATGGAAAACAAACAATTCGCCAAAGACACGGTTAATATTACTTAGCTTTACCTTTATTAATAAATATTTTTGATTATATTTCTAGCTGTGATGCTAGTCATTAATGCAACATATCGGTGGCGAAAAATGGATTAAAATTCTCAGATGATGCTCTTTGTTTAAATACTAGTGTATTTCTTCAATATACTAAACTATGAATTATTTACATTCGGTCATAAAGATTTTTATATAATGTTGTTGTAGCTATCGTTATTTTGAGCATCGAAAATCAAGATCGAAATTCTCCAGGCTGATCAATAAGCATTGGCATAGTCTGATAGAGGCTACGCCATAGAAAGTTCTAGACAATCTAGGGGTTCCATTTCATTCCGGATCTTAACTTCTGTCCATTAAGACAAAGTTGGACTATCAACAGTTCAGATCATTAGAGCGCATTAATCTTGGTCACGAAAAAGCACAGATCAAGAAAAGAAAGGAAAATGATAGTATTTTGGAAGATATTATCACTTTCCTTTTTCTTCTAGGTCCATGTTTTTTCAAAAAGGATAGGGATGCGTATTAAAGTTTGATGAATAATATTGAATATATTCTGTCTTTGAATATATGGGCACGATATTGCTGTTGAGGCAAAAATGCGGAAATCGTAAATATAAATACGAACAATTCTCGAACTTTTCATCGTTACGTGGTTCGCGGTCTAGCAATCTTGGCAATTATACAGTGACAATCATTCGCGTATAGCGTAACTTTTATATTAAGGATCATTAATGAAGCTCTTCGTCACTAAATTAGGTCTGTACTAATGTTTATTTTCCAATTATAGCCTATTTTCGAGATATAAGGGGGTCTATTTTTAATTAGAAAAAAGATTGGCATTTTTATTCAAATACGCTTACTTTCAACAAGCTAAATACCATATTTTATTAGCTATTTATTGCTGTGACTTTCGACATATTTGCAATAACTTACCTTTAAATAATACCAATGACATTTTGATCTCGTCTTAACGAGCCTGTTTTTATTATGAAAATGAAAGCGCGAAGCTGTTGAAAACGTCTAAAAATAGTTGCCAATGGCAGTTAGCGTAAATAAATAATTTTGAAAGTTTTTAAAGAATTATTCCGATGATGTCATTTTCCCTGGCCATTATCTCTGAAATCTACTTTTTTTCCGAATTTATCGCTTATCACAGTTACGCAACTATCGACGTCAAAATTCAGAGTTCGTTCTTTCCAACTGGTCGCTTATTGCGATATATAAATATAATCGATGAACTGATAGACCGCGTCGACATTTTCTAATCGAAAGGTAAGATGTTTCTAGCTAATCTTTTATCCTTTAGTTTTAAAATGGTATATGGATATTTAATTTTCAGAAAACCTACTACCGTGTCGTTGGTTTCTGTATTGCAGAAAATGAATAAAGTGTACTTGGTAGCCGTTTTGGTTCTGTTTCTGGCTCTAACAATAAACGGTAAGATGTCTTTATTATTTTTACTTTCGATAATTTTGAAACAACTACCTTAATCGACTAGATTATCGATCTCCGGGAAACACGAATTACTCTATGGGGTGCGGCTTTTCTAATTACTTTTTCTACGTTAACAGAATGATTGGTTTAATGACTACTCCATTTAAACTTGCATTCTCTCGTAAAAAAAGCCTATAAATAGCATTCGGTTCAACATTATATTACGTAATATTAAATCTACATTGAAGTATTCAATTTTCAAGAAAAGACTAGTTTTTTCTACTTTCTAAATTTTTAAGGAATTTATTTTGTGTTTTGAATTTTCGGGAAACACATTAGCTATTTCTAGACTTTTTACGAAATATTTAATTTTTAAAAATTTTTACTCGGCCTCCATAATAAGCGGATTAGCTGGGTGAAACAATCTATAGGTAATTTAGTTGTGTAGATCATGCTAGATAGAAGATACATAAAGGTTATCTTATAGAATTTTATTAATAAAAAAGCGAAAAAGATGAGCAAACAAGCTGTTATTTCAACAAGTGTGTATTTTCTGCCGATGAGATTCATAAAATATCTGGAGAATTACGTATCGCAACAACACGAGTGTGCTCTGAATACGTGTAACATAAACTTGATAAACGCTCAGAAATGTTACTTAAGATATCGGCTCGCATCATCTGGTTTATCCCATGGGAACTTTCCCAAAAGTCATATTTTTCCACCAGATTAAAAACTAGTTTAAATTAATAACGACGAGTTTTATTTTACTTTAAAGTAAAGAAAAATTTAAATGTTTTCTTTTTATAAAACTGTAAAATTTATTCGTACTATTAATTTTACAATTAAACGAAACTTATTTAATTCAAAAATTAATTTTATTAAATAACAAATAGTTAATTTTCTGTATTCTAATATTAAGAAAGAAATAATAAAAGGAAAAGTAAAATAACGTTATACCTATTGCAATTTGTCGATGGAATAACTACTGTAGATAAGGTTTTGAAGTGCGCTTTCACACCATAATTCAATTTTAAATCCATTTATTGCTTTTTAAATAAAGTATAAAAATAAAATCCAAATATTCGATAGGAAATGGCGTCATTAATATTTTTATTACAAGTTCTTCCTAGTCTTCTTCCGCAGTATATAAAATCGAGGAATATAGGTCATGTATCAATAATGGTTTAATTAATATACTTTTCCATTTAATTTTTAAATCTAAATATTTCTGTAAGTACTACATTTAATCATTTTATTTTTTAAATGCGATATATGTTATGGTATCTATTTTAAGTTAACAAACAACGTTTATATGATTTCACTCCATACTGTATTAATATAATTCTTATAATGACAATCGATTATAGCAATAGTCAGAACATAAAATAAACAGATGTCGATTTTGTATTTGAGAAATCAATATAGAATTACATCGATGACAGAAATTTTGATGCCTAAATTTATATTTATTTATACTTTCTGTTAGTATAAGACATATCATTTAAATCTTTCCAATATCGGACAATTGGATTTTATCGAACATTATGGTGGAGGACAGGGTAGGTCGAATGTAGTATGTCGCTGTCCACCTCTTCAAAATTTGCGAAAAGAATTTGAACCGAGTGACACCTTAGAAGGACAAATAAACGATAAAAAAATATCGTACCTCTTTGTCCTATACAATATAAAACACCGAGAAAAGAATAATAAACGTAAGATAAAGTGACGGAGAAGAGGGGTTGTGTTACACGAGTGTGGCAAAAAGTAGAGATGAAAAATAACACGTATGAAAGACGATAGGAAGAAAACATTGTCTTTCCTCGAGAAAAAAAGTGAAAGAAAGGATTGTTGGTTTTTTCCAGGAGAAAAAGGAGGACGTAGGGACAGAAAAGGGAGAAAAAGAATGATTGGTAAGAAATAGGAACGCTTATCTCAAACGGAGAATACGTCGTTTTCCTCTAATTCACACTCGGAGGGTGAAAGAAAGGATTGTTGGTTTTTTCCAGGAGAAAAAGGCGGACGTAGGGACAGAAAAGGGAGAAAAAGAATGATTGGTACGAAATAGGAACGCTTATCTCAAACGGAGAATACGTCGTTTTCCTCTAATTCACACTCGGAGTTTCCGCATCTGATTCCAGAGAGAGAGAGAGAGACTGTCTCTTTAACTGGAGAACTCTTCGTGTTACTTTTTGTGCCAGAGACACAAGCGCGTTGGACCACCGTTAACAAACAAAGATGGGGACCAATATTTCAAGAAATAAGATCGTATCCTGGGTGTGGACCAAGAAGAAATAACCTCCGCCTTATCCGAGAGATCGAGAGGGAGATTCCTACTCGAACTTTATTTTTAAATTATCGACACTGCTGGGAAATTGATCTCATCCGAGTATAAAAGTATTTATCCTCCCAGGAAACTATGGTCGGACCACTCTGTAATAACTCTCTCTCTATTAAAGAAAGTTGTTGGTTAGTAAACCGTAGTGTCTATGTTACAGGTGTCAGAAGATCTCATTACCCTCCTTAATTATGGCGCCATATATAGGCCTGTACAAATCCGTCCTTCGGTCCCACATTATTTTCTGCGATGCATTTAATTTTTGTTATAAATTTTTAGTCGATAAATACTGTATCGCGGGCTATCGAAATATAATGTCATCTCAGAATTTCTTTGTTTATAATCTGATTTTCAAACAAATGTTTTCGGATGTTTCGTAATGCTGGTGTTTTCTGGTTGGTGAAAAGGGTTAACTTTTACTTTTTAAATTAGTTTAATTTTTTATGGCGCAAACACGATAAATAATTTAAAAAGTAACGAAAAATAATATTTATCCGTATCCACAGAACATCTCTAAATACTACTAAAATTCCTATGGTTTGTAAATTTTTTAATGTTATAACATTTTAATCATTCATATTATCCGATTTCTGTTCAATCCCACCATTATACTACATAAATTTATTTTAAAAGTAATCGAGGATTAATTCACTTTGCAGAAAACCTAATCCTAAGTTAACTTCGATGAAATTACTCCCAACAATTAACGCATTAACGTTTATTAAAAAAAATTAATATGATAAAAACGTTTTTTGTCTTTTTGACTAAAAATAATTTATTACAATATTGTAATTATTTATAATGGCGAGTTGTGTAGTTAAAAAATTTGCATTTTTTAAATTTAATTTAAGAATTTTTGCGCAGAATCCAATGAAGCGGTGCCAACAGGAGGATGTCCTTTCTCCGATTTCTTCTGCGCCAAACGCTGCAAAGATATGAAGTTCGGCAAGACGGGAAGATGCACCGGTCCAAATAAAACCGTTTGTAAATGTTCTATCTGAGAGCCTCTGATAAAATTCTCTACTAAATAAAAGTCATTTAAATATTACTGTCCCGGCCATTTTATTATTAAAAAGTTTAGTAGATATCGGGATATACTGACCAAATTAATAATTTAGATGAAATTTCATCCGCCGAAATTATTAAAAATAATAATTAAAGGACAGGAAAGGAACTAAACGAATAATAGGAGCATTAAATTTTTTAATCGATAAAAAACATGACTATTATTAAATATTCTTCTAAAAATATTGATATTATTTACGCTTGTCTAATAATGTCGTATGTTTCTATTCTTAGAAAACGCATTAAAAATTGTCATTTCTATAGAGATGACGGAGGGAATGGTTCTTTAAGCGTCGCTAAACCGCGAACGTTAAAAATCCTCAAATTTTAATCGGCGACGAGACGAAATAAGTTCTTCATAGAACAGCGACGTAAGCGCTTTATTCGTAGACTTTTCTGTACACGCCGATCCAATACACATTTCGGATGTTTTAAGAACTGAGACGGAAAAAGATCGAAATATAGACAAGCTTCCGATTTACGAAAATCACACCAACTCGCAAAATTTATTCCGACCAACCAATAACGGAAGTGCGAGGAGACCTTACGGTTTCGGTTGGAGAGTCTCGAACAAAACTGCCTAGTATAACTAAATATAGATAGATATTCGAAGGTAATTTAAATCCACACGCTAAGTGGCCCGTATCGAGCCAACTTACCATAGTTTTCGAATTATCCGATTATCCTCTCCATTATGTCGAATGATTTTTACTGATGGGGAGGCGCCATTTGTTCGCATATTTTATATACGTTTGCGTCTCCGATAAGACGAACACGAATTTATAATACTTTACTTAGCTCGGTGAATCCAACATTTATTTGTAAATATTATCTTCGTCGGCACCGTACCTCTAGTATCATTTTTTCTTTTTCTACTAGAATATAAAAAATATCCGGGTGAAATCCGCTCTTCTCGTTTACATTTTAAACCGCGAAAGCGAAAAGTTATAGTAAATGAGCGAATTTTATTATTTACAGTTTAGCGTTCGCGTGTTTTATATATAATAATATTATTATTTTATTACGTCATTGTAAGATAATGTTTTCGAATAATACGGTAGATCGCAGCATCCAACCGATCCGTGTGGAATTTCCGAAATGCCTTTTTCGGATACGAATCGGTGTTTGGAAACCGATCGACAGAAACTTCTCCATTTATTCCGTGTAGAAAATTTATTTAAATCGATAGTTTAACGGGCTTAAAACGGATGGCCATTTAAGTTTGAAAAATGACTCCAGAGTAAAAAGTGGCAATTTTTATTTATTTTTTGTCGCAGTTCTAAGCGAAAAAATTTGGTTGGCGGAAAGGTTTTTGTCAGCAAATATTTGGCCCTATGGAAAAAGCCTACATCGCTAATACGTTACGGTTTAGCGCGTTTTCCAGGAAAATTTCTTACAAATTTTCGATATTTTAAAACGGATTGGCGCTACTACTCGATAGGCGGACCAGCAATATTTTCCCGTCGAGTTTTTCGATAACAAGGAATTTGTCCAAATGTTTGACTAATTATCGTAGTAAAAATTCCAACCACATTTACCACCGATGAGGAAATTGGCTTCTAACCACCCAGGTTATTTTCTATTCCGTAACATCTATTTATTTATTAAACAATGGTTTGGACGGAGGTTTATTCGACGTAGCCAACTTAATTAATCCGGATGGGTATCGGGCACGGAAGAACGGTTTAGATTGGTGTTTGGATCTAAAATTAAACGAAAAATAATTAGAAACGCCGTAAAAATCGATATGGAAAACCGAGAGTAGTCGTTTATTGTTGGAGAAGTTATACGGGCTTGGGCAATACCGCCTCTACTCGAAGCCTGATGGCGTATTTGTGACGTCATCAGCGGTAGGCCATTCGTAAATGTGGAAGTTAATTTAATTTAATCGATAAAATGATATCGAATTACATTATTTATACATATCACGATTCTGTATTATTAAATTATGTACAGTCAAACATATTAATAGGAAATTCATTTATTAAAAATAATAAACGTAATGTAATTTTGTTAAAAAATTTTCATGTTAAAAATTTTCATGTTAAGAAATTTTAGCATGAAAATTTCATTGAACAAAATGCGATATAATTAACTAAACAAATTAAAGGTTAAATTAAAAAAATTTGTTTAAATTAAAGGTTAAACAAATTAGGTTAATTAGTTTACGCCGCCATATCCTCATGGGATGATACTATATCTGGCGGCGGCCACTTGTAGAACCCATCACAGGCTGGCCAACACCCGTAATGGGGTCATTTGTCGCGCAACATAAATCCATCTCACTGCATCCAGAATAGTAAATGATCAACAACTCGCTTCTTTTGGTCTGATGTCAGTTTATTTGATTTTCTTTTACCGCTTTTTAAGATCTCTAACGTTATAATCAGTTTGTTTAATTTTCTTTTACCGCTTTTTAACATCTTTAAGGAAAGCTAAATCACAGCGACAGAAGAAACAGCGCACAATTCTTTCTTCTTCTTCTTCTTCTTGGGTTAATATGGAGGTTTCGGCTGATGCTTTTTCCTCCGATTGCGATAGTTACCGCTTGATTTTCACGGGAAGCGACGAATTGCCGCTATATAATGTTCCAGATGAACAATGCGTTGTCGTGTGTCCGCCTGAGGCGGAGGCCAGTAGATTGCGTCAAGTAAGTCTGGTAGAGGACTAAGACTCTCCTAAGTTTGTCCTCGCCCTTAAATATGCCGGACACTCAATCCAGTAGCGCAGCACACGGTTCTCAAAGAAAAATTAAAATATAAACCAAATTAAAACTAGTCAATTATAGCCCAAATATTTTAAATTTTATTGCAATAAAATATTCTGGTTATAATTTGTCTAGTTTTGGTTTGGCTTTTCTCAATGCTCAGTGTTTGTATTTACAATAATAATAAGTAAACTATGGATTTGTCATCAGCAACCATCTCGAGGCACGACTAATCAATGTTATAAGTTTCTCTTTCACAAATTCCTTTGGTTAATCTTCTAAACAACAAATTAAAGAATTTTTTATTTAGCATATTCAAGAATTTCAAGTTTTCTTTTCTTTTTAGAACAATTTGTATCATTCTTCATTAAACAAAAATTTTTCAGAAATATATTACACACAATCCATAAAATCAGCCTCATTGTATTTTCAGTATCGTCACCTTTTTCACAATAAGGATCATTAAAAACCATCTATCCTCAAACAGTTTTGTGAAATGTAAAATTTCTCAAAAATTTTCTTTGATTTTCAAAGCTCAAAAGCCAACTTTCCTGAAATGATACAAATTTGTTTAAGATTACATATGAATATATCGCATCATTTACAACCATTTCTTTTGGGTAAGCGAGTCTACCCCAATCAAATGTGTGAATCATTTCATTCCTACAATGAATTTTTTCATCAGTAGTTAAATCCCATCTTATTACGAACAGTTGTTCGAGATACAAGATACAGAGGTGGCCAAGATATAGAAGTTTGGACATATAGTAAAATATAGGTTTTTGTCCGGTTCCAGGAAAAGTCGTTTAACATAGCGAGATGTCCAACTCGACAGATTTTACTATATATAGGCCTATATATCGCATCATTTACAACTATTTCTTTTGAGTAAGCGAGTACACCCCAATCAAATGTGTGAATCATTTCATTCCTACAATGAATTTTTTCATCAGTAGTAAAAATTTGTTGGCAGAAAATACATTTTAGTTTTTTAAAAATGGAATACGCGCGATAACCTCCCAGATACGAAAGCGCATTAAAATGCTTCTAAATTAATTGAAAATCTGCATCATCGACTGCAATATTCGGGTTCACCTCTCGATTTTCTAATGTATTTGATAAATGAATATTTTCATTCCACTCATTACCATCATCCACTACATTAATGCGTATTACTCGTTTCTTAAATGATAATTCACACTTTATATCGCTGTGGATGCGCGACTGCGCTTCTGTCTCAAATAATTGTAGAATAGAAATGTGATAGCGCCCTCCCGCCATCCGCCTATACTTCCCGAATCGCTTTTCAATCGAATCGGTGTAAATCTCGCCTGGTAATATCTATCGTAATCCCAACTGTCTTACGCAATAAATACGTAATTAGAGCAAACAGTAAGTAGTTAGCTTTGGAGCCTGGTGAATTTCTTTTGTTAATTTGCCTTTTTTACAGTCAATTTTCTCCCATATATCGAGCCAATGTATAAATTCATTAAGAAAGACATTTTTAACATCTGTGGGTGAATTTGGCATATATTCCCATATATTTATTTATTTTTTTCTAATGCCCTTCAAAGAAGTCTTAACATTCGTAATTTCTGACCGAGTGATACTGATATGATATAATAAATTAATTTGGCTACGCTTTCAAAATTTGGAATATTATTTTCAGCACACAATGAATAAATCCATACGACACAAATCTATTAAATATTTGTAAAGCGAGCTTAACATTTTGTCTTTCCAAATCCATACGACACAAATCTATTAAATATTTGTAAAGCCAGCTTAACATTTTGTCTTTCCATTACTGAAGGAGATAATGCTTTCAAACTCAAACCATATCCACGCTTTAATAATTAATTATTTTCAATGTAATGCAGTTTTTTCAAAGTCTTAAATGAAGCAGTGAGAACATTTCCATTCCAGCCGCTATGCATATTACCAACATCGGGATATTGGAAGGATTGATCATCATCTTTTTGATTTAACCAGTTATTTCGAGCACATTTTATCAGACGAACAGAATCTATTGCAAAAATAAGGGTCTTATATCCGAACTTGGATGTTTATAAACTATTGATATCTTTGGTGGATCCATAAATTGTGACATAGCTTCTTGTTTATAGCATTATTGTCTGTTACAAGAGAAATTACTTTAAAACCAATTTCTTCCAAATCTAGAATAATTTTTTTAACATGGCATATAAAGATAAAAAGTCAAACTGTTTCACTGGCAAAATGCGAGCCAGTTTTTAAATGATGACAATAAACTGGAAATCGTGAACACAAAGGCACTGGTCGCATTTTAAAACCAATTTCTTCCAAATCTAGAATAATTTTTTAACATGGCATATAAAGATAAAACGTCAAACTGTTTCACTGGCAAAATGTGAGCCAGTTTTTAAATGATGACAATAAACTGGAAATCGTGAACACAAAGGCACTGGTCGCTGCCATACTGTTATCATAAGCCGCTCCTACAATGTTTCCTCCTTTATAATCATAAAAAGGTTTAAGATGAGTTTCATCTACCATAAGAATAACTGTACCTTCCGTTTCAGTAAGTGATTGAAATTTCAGCTTAATATAGTTAAGGAAAAATTTGTCTTTTTTCTCTAAATATGGGGAAAGATTTAATAAACTACAAATTCTCCGAATTGTACTCGGATGAGGAAGAACGAAATTTCCAGTTTCTCTAATAAAATTGTAGACACCGGGTGAAATGGAATGTATCAAACAAGCCAAAATCAATAGTTTATTAGAATATCTGAAATTCTTTTTTACAGCATAGTAATTGTAGCTGTTTTGGAACGAACATAATAAGAATTTCATGATCAGATCTGTCTTTTTTAATATTTGCATTAAATCTTCGATGGCTTTTACTACTTGACGGTCAAATTTATGGCACTGTTTTTGTCAATAATATATTATAGCGGATCATCGAAGTTCCGCAAAATGAACGGAAATTTAAAATTTTTAGTCTGGTGTAATTGATGAACTGGAATTTTTTTGACAAATGCGGAAACTTCCATTCGTTTGTTAATTATAATTGAAAAATTAATTTCAGGCGCAGGAATTACCTGTAAATTGATTAAGCGCGCGTGTTCTGATGAAGAAATCCACGAATCTAGGATTCCAAATTTTTGAATAGAATAGAATTATTATATATAAAAAATCTAATAAAGTTTTCTTATAAAAATAACTTCACCAATCCAAGATTAGAAATTTTTAATCATTTATATCAATTACGTAATAAAACTATATCTTCGACTAGGAAAAATTATGATAAAATATCCCTAAATGTCATCCGTCGATTGGACAAAAATCTATAATTTATAGGTCAATTAAGTTACGGAAGACACTGAAATTAGAAATAAAGCGAATTAAATCTTATACTAAATTGAATTTATTATTAAAATCTATCTCTAAATTGGAATATTCGTTTTTTAATCTTTTCGCTAATTGTCGGTAGAAACTACCGACAATTAGCGAATAACGATATTTTGTCTTCTTTCTTATTTTGGTATATTTCGATTTAATACATTTAGATTCTGTTAATTATTAAATACGTTAAATTATTAAGATGTGTCGAGATGATAAAATTTTTTTCTGTCGTTGTTATCGGATAAGTTATCCGTTATACGGCTAGTAGTATTTGTAAGTTTAATATATTACGATCATTTTTCGACGTATCGTTTCGTTCGTTTATATTTGTGTCCGGGGGAAACCCGAGAAATAGCGCCGCGGCCGATGGTTCAATTTATTTGTATATACGATTTGATTTTGTAATTTTAGATTATTTTATTTCGAATTTTATTAAATTATAATGTATATTTTGCGCAATAAATAGTTCCGAGTCTGACGCGTTAATTTGGAAATCTTTCTTTCGTTAATAGACTATATTTGTTTGTTGGAATACTCTCCACCGTGACAGAAAGTTATTTTCTGGTAAAATTTTCTTACTATTGGGTGATGGGCGAATATAATGTATATTTTGCGCAATAAATAGTTCCGAGTCTGACAGGCGTTAATTTGGAAATCTTTCTTTCGTTAATAGGCTATATTGGTTTGTTGGAATACTGTCCACCGTGACAGAAAGTTATTTTCTGGTAAAATTTTCTTACTATTGGGTGATGGGCGAATAATATTCTCCCGCGTGATGGAAGAAATTGGAAATATCGAAGGAATTATCGCTTTTGTCAACTGGTTGTTTTTTAGCGCGTTATACAATAGTAAAGCGGATATAATAAAGTAAATATTTCTCTCGGCGTTAGCGGAATGGGATGATTACGCAATTCGACATTAGTTCGATTAGTGTCGAACGGCCAGGCACCACCGTATCGGCGTTTCTACCTGAAAAGGCGCTAAAAATTCTCTGGAAATGTGGCGCGGACAAAGCCAGTAGCTTATTCGTTTATCAGTTAGGAAAGAATGTCCCGGATAATTTCCATTTTTACATCGGTCCGATTTTGGGAAAGGACGACGTGTTTAACACGGATATTCCGCCGGACTGACGGTGGGTAGGAAAGGGTTATAAAAAGTAAATTTTTCAGAAAATATTTCGGCTGGGTTGTAAAATAAAAGCCTTTCTATAATTAAAAGTAAAGCGACAATTAGCGTTAAGTCGACACGTAATTAACGTCGCAGTTAAGTTCCCCCGGCCGGGTCGGGGAGGCTGGCGGAATTTTTTTAGTTTCCACCATTTTCCCGCCGTAAAGCGTTTTTAGCGCGGCCCCACACCGGGACCGAGTACGACCGTACGGCTCGAGGGCCAAAATTATAAAGTTATTCGTTTCCGAAGCGAAAGAGGGAATGGGGCGGTCTTCCCACCGATCCACGGTACAGTCGGATGGGAAAGGAACCGTTTTATATTTCTAAAGAAAAAATTTAGCTAAACCCTAGCTCGGCCCCGCTTATTATATCCAATTATTAACTAGTATTCGGCGTCTAGTCTACGTAACTTCCGGAGGGATGGACCGAAGACGTGGTTCCGACTTTTCCACCGCGGGCTAAAAATCACGGGCGTGGGCGCCATTTTAAGGGTAGGCCGTCCAACTATAAATAATCGCGTACCAGTTCCCGGTTTCCGCTAATTTTTAGGAATCGAATGGAAAAAATAATTTTTTCGTCCAGACCGAAAATCGCTTTAATAGAGTTAACGGAGTGTTTAACGCGGATAAATTAAATTACTTACGGAATGGATTTTTTTAATAAAGGACGGCGCTCTTTAATATCATCGGGGAAGCCCATCCATTTAATAAACAGACTTTTTTCCGCCTCGGTCTCGACCAGAATCCCGCGGCTGCCGATTATTTAAGACGGCCAGCTAAGGAAATCAGTCCTTTAATAAAATCCGCCTTTCTCCGCTAACCGGGTTATCGGCCGGAATTTTCGGCGCCGGTCGTCCCTTAATAAAATGGCTACCGAGGGAATCCCACCATTAGCCGGAAGGATCGGCGACCGAACGGGACCATCCACGCCGCCTCCTTCCGTTAATAACTACCACTTTAAACGAGTAATCTATATTTCTTTCTTTCTATACCAGATGGCGTAACTACCACTTTAAACGAGTAATCTATATTTCTTTCTTTCTATACCAGATGGCGCTACCGCGGTCTCCCCACCGGGTATCGGTTCCGATTATAGGGCGCGTTTTCCGACCGACTACTGGAAAACCGTCCGAGAAACCAGCATTTCTCCACAAATCGAACCCCACCAATTGTCATTTCTGTATTTTAATTAGCGTCGGTAGGCGCGAATACTATTAGACGCTAACCCCTGGCCGACTAGACGGAAAAAACGGTAGCGCCATTTTGGAGCGGGCGCCACCGTATATCGAAATGAAGGTCGAATTATAGACGCTTCTGCATTTATAATTGGCGCCACTCTGTGTTCTAGGCCCCGCCGATAGTTATTATTGCCAGCCTAGGCGCCTATCGACCGTGGACGGTATCGATTTATGTTCTAGGCCACCACTTTTACCCCGCCGATAGTTATTATTGCCAGCCTAGGCGCCTATCGACCGTGGACGGTATCGATCCGCCACTTCCTTCCGAGAAAGCGGGAATAAGAGGACCTCGGCCACGCTTATCTAGCCGATTTTTCTGCTCCGGATGGTATCGACCGTCTGGCCGGGGAAGCGGAGGCCCGGCTTCTTCGCCTTCCCGCCCAACAGCTAGGTCCCCGGCCTGGACGCCAAAATCCACTTCTATTCCTTTATTTCCCGTATACGTTTATTATTTATTAAACCCACCGCCGCTTAATATCCGTATCGGGGCCTAATTACCGTCCACCTCTACTCCCAGCCTGATGGTCATCGCCTATATTTTCCGTGACGTCATCATTCCCGCCCCATTCTGTTACAACATCCTATTTAGAATTTCTTCTAAATAGAATTTGTTAATAGTTATAAGTTGTGTATTAAAATTACAAAATAATTTTAGTTCTCTATGTTACGTAAGCGCTACCTTCCTTTCTGTCCCGAGAATTATCCGAATGTTCCGAACGTTAGCGCCTGTTCATTTCCAAAACACAAAGAATTACGTAAAAAATGGATTTCGGTTATCCAAAAACGTGATTTTATTTCGACACAAAATACTAAGATAAAAAAATCTTTATTCAATAAAATAGTATACTGTATTTTCCCTAACGCATTTTAATTACACTTTTTTTATTTTTGTATATGAAGGTATGTCAACCGCATTTCTCATCATCCGATTTGACTCAATCACCAGCTACGATGAAAAAACGGGACAATTGATCGGTGCGCCATTAAAAAACAACGAGAGGAGCCATTCCTTCAATTTTTCCCAAGTTTCCGATGTCTTCGACCAGCGGGAGGAGAATGTTACGCGCGCATCACCAAATAATAACAAAATTTTATTAGAAAATAGCTTTCTACCAGTGTCACGGTGGAGAGCGTTCGAACAAATGAACAATATATTAACTGGTTAAATCAAAAAGATGATGATCGGTCCTTCCGGTATCCTAATTTTGGTAATATACGTACTGCCTGGAATGGAAATGTTGTCGCTACTTCCTTTAAGACTTTGAAAACACTGCGTTACAGTGAAAATAATTCATTGATAAACCGTGGAAATAGTTTGAAGTTTGAAGGCATTACGTTAGTATTCGGTAATGGAAAGACAAAATGTTAAGCTCGCTTTACAAATATTTAATAGATTTGTGTCGTATGGATTGTATTCATTGGGTGCTGAAAATAATATTCCAAATTTTGAAAGCATAGCCAAATTAATTGATTATATCAGTATCACTCGGTGGGAAATTATGAATGTTAAAACTTCTCTGAAGGGTATTGGAAAAAAAAATAAATATATGGAATCGCTTAAAAATTCACCCACAGATGTTAAAAATGTCTTTCTTAATGAATTTATAGAATGGCTCGATACGTGGAAGAAAATTCACTGTAAAAAAGGCGAATTCACTGTAAAAAAGGCGAATTAACCGAAGAAACTCGCCAGGCTCTAAAGCTAACTACTTACTATTTGCTCGAATTACGTAATTATTGCGTAAGAGAGTTGGGATTACGATACATATTACCAGGCGAGATTTACACCGATTCGATTGTAGAGCGATTCGGGAAGTATAGGCGGATGGCGAGAGGGCGATATCGCGTTTCTATTCGACAATTATTTGAGACAGAAACCCAGTCGCGCAACCAAAGAGGTATAAATTGTGAATTACCATTTAAGAAACGAGTAATACGCATTAATGTAGTGGATGATGATGTCACGTTTTTGTTGAGAAAAAATTGAAAATCTCCCCTTTCAATAAGATGTCATAAGTGCATTAACCTTCACACTCATTTTTGAGGGAATACTTATATCATATGATATCTACTGAGTAGATCAGGGAAGTATATCTTGAGTAATGTATCAAAATTAGTGAATTCTATTGGTAAATAGGACTCAAAACGGCAATGGATCATCCATTATCGCTTTCAAAGAGATAATGGCAATGATATTTTAATTGATTGGCATTCAGAGTGATTTTTGTCATTTTGAAAATCTTACAAGGGATGTAGTCAATTGTGACTCACTGAACTGAATGAAGTTTTATAGAATAGTAGTGTCTGTCTTGATAAATCTGACCAAATTTTTTAGGTGACACTCATTCATTGTTTAATAAATGTTTTAAAGCTCATAATATTTGGTATTTTCTTTAATTACTATAATTACATTCTATTTTTTAATGTTCCAATAACTGCTGATAGCTTAACTGACTGTGATAATATTTAGATTTGAATTTCAATAAAATTTTTTAATATCAATAAAAATAATTTTTATTTAAATTTATTCATTTTTTATTATTTATTAGATTAGTCTTTTTCATGATAACTATATCAGCTTTATATTTGTATAAATTCATTGTGTCTTTCATATTCTGAACATAAATTTAATTACAAAATATTGTATAAACACATTATTACTTTATATTATAAAGAAATTATTTGATTTAGTATACCACATTTATAAATATTTTTATGTCACATCAAAAAAATTTTTGATTAAATAATTATTGTACATATTGAGGAAATATACTATAAACTTGATTTTTCAATATATGATAATTCATAAATATATGCAATATTACTTATTCAAAAAATTTTTCACAACATAAAAATAATGAAATATTTTCATAAATATAGTATACAAAATAAAATAATTTCTTAATAAAAATAATGATACATTTCTTTATTTTTTTGCTTGAATAAATGTTCAGAATAAAAAACTGAACTTATATAGCATTCAAACCAATACAGTTGTTATGAAAAACAGACAAATATAAAAAAATTAACAATAAAAAATTGAACAAATTTAAATAAAAACTGCTTACATGGACAGATATTCCTGAACTTCAGTTTGTTGATTTTCAGGCAAATTTTCCTATCTTCAAACCATTGATCTAAGAGCAGAGCACAACCCCAAGCAGGATTGTCAGCTGAAGGCCACAGGAATGGAACCCTTAATATAATGTAATATATATAATATTAAGGTTATTACTTATTCACTTATATATCAAGTATATATATACTTGATATATAAGTGAATAAGTAATAGAAATTCCCAGCTCTAATCATTGTATAGAAAACTCCAATTTTCGTATGAATATAGCATTTAGATAAAATTCAAAATTCTAAAATTTTTATTTTAATGGCCTCAAAGATTAGAAAATTAAAAAAAACTTTTGTCAATAGAAGATCTGATATCCATCCGTGGTTCTATTCTTTTAAAATATACTTTTTATTATTAACCTTAAATACAGTACAGATAGATAAGCCTATTACATGCCAAACAAATATTTGATATTATAATGGAACTTTAATAATTTAAAATAAATTTTTAACTAATGTTAGTGCCATCTCCGAATCAACAAATAAATTGTTGGAAATAGAGAGAGAAGGCACTACTCAATGGTTTGGCCTTGGAAGAATGAAGATAGAAGATAATAGAAAAGTAATGATTTAAAGATTCCTGTCAAAAGATAATGTGACAGGTCATTAGCAAAAAAGAGAGAAGCAACCAACAGTTTTACTAAAAAAAATAAAAAATAACATATTTACAATATATATAAATAAGTACATATTTTGGAATGGTGAATATTAAGAGAATTTTTTTTTTTTGCTTGCACAGTCCACATCTGTAAAATACAACAAATAAATTAATAATTAAATTTTGAGTGGCACCATCTATGATTTAATAACTGAATTAGAATTTATTAATAATTTTTATCTGAAAAAAATGCCTTGGCCTGAAATCAAAACAGGGATTTTTAGACTAGCGTCCTGATGTCCTAACCATACTTGAGACCACCTGATATTGATTCTGCAGACATTAACATAATAAATTTTAGATTCAGATATTGGATTTAATAATAGAAATAATTTTTTTCATATAAAATTATTTATAAATTCCAGTTCAATTATTAAATCATAGATGGTGCCACTCAAAATTTAAATATTAATTTATTTATTGATTCAGAGATAGTGCTAATATTAGTTAAAATTTATTTCAGGTTATTAAAATTTTGTTATAGTATCAAGATTTACTTCTAACTTAAGATCAACTTCATATTAAGTTTTGTGTCTTGGAGTTTGGCTTTGTTTTATATACATTTGATTTAGATTCAGGATTGAACCATGTATACAAAATTTCAATTTTTCAATTTTTAGAAAAATATAGAAAAGAATGTCAATTACATTTGGATTAACCAACTTTTAATATATGTATTTTTTTAATATATAAATATTAATAGTATGGCATTAGTTGAATTTGTCATTGGATTAAATCCTGGATATAAACTAAATAAATATTATGATCATTATGGATAAATACAGAAAAAACATCAGTAGATTCATTTTTAAATTAAATACAGGTAGTTCTTGGTTTACAAGTTCCCAGAATTATGATTTTTTTTTCAAATATGAAATATCAAAAAAATTTAAAATATGAACGTTAATTACAATAAATAAATTCTAAATATTCATTTAAACCAATATACATAGCTATACATTACAGTAAAATTGGTTTTAAAGCAGAAACTCTTGTATCCTTCAAAATCAGAAAATTAAAAATGGCAGCCAAGAAGCAGAAATAGCACATCCTCTAGTTTTATTAGAATATTATGCAAATAACTGTTATTCCTGAATTGTGTTTAGGATGGTAGTTCATCTGCATTAATTCTCACATACTTATCTATCAATAATAGTAAAGAATAAAAATTTTTAAAAATTAATATGAAATAAATAGTATTTTTACTATTATAATTTAATTTATTTTAAAGGCTATATTTTCATTTATGTAGATAAATAAATCATTGTTTAATCAGATACTGTTGATTTTGTTGGCCTTAATTTTTATAATGATCAAATTTCCTTGTCAAAAATGGAACACGTGATTTTAACATTATGTCTATGGAAAACTGAATCTTGGTTTTATGAGTTCTTACTTAATGAACTCACTCCAGAAACAAATTAGCTTGTAAAGATGGGAACTATCTGTATTTATTATACTGGATTTGTTAAAATATTGTAGTTATTAGTTAATATTAGTTTATTCACTAACTTTTTGTTTGAAATGCATCATTATACAAGCTTGATTAATATCATCCATTTACATATTACAGATATATTTAATTAGATTAAAATGTAATTGTAAATAAATTTTACATACCAGTTCCATCTAGAAAAACATCCTCTGTATCATCCATTACATGACGCACAATATGATCAGCAAAACGGAGATCTTCAGTAGTTAAATGAAGCTGATTTCTCAGATCCAAGTCAGTAATTTCAATTTTCACTTCATCGATCTATAGAGTAATATTTTATTTAATAAATATGGAATTTATATTTTGACAATAATTATGAATCTGCTACAAAGCAATTCAAATGGAACTATGCAATTTGGCTTAAGTTTAGTTAAATATGCAACCATTGAATACTTTCATTTGAAATACTCTGTTAACTACATAGTGTTTGATTAAGAATGGAAACAGAAATTTTTCTTAGAAAGCAAGAATCAGAGAAAATACATATCTCCTTACTTTTCTATGTAGAATTTGAATGACCAAATATTTTTAATATGCATGTTTTCTCCTTAAATCCTATAACTTTGTTCTTTTTTCATATGGAAAAGATATACTTTTTATTGCATAATTCAAATTAATTTTTCTAAAAAACTTTGATGTAAAGCAATTTTCTCTATATATGAAGACTTGTGAAGTTATTTCAAATATGCCTTAATTTTCATCATCATAATATACTGCAAGGAATATATTTTGATTAAGAGTCAACCAGACATTTTTCTTGAAAACCATAAAATACTGCATTAAAAAAATATATATAGTATATGTATCTCTACTTTTGTATTTTGTACTTTTGTAGTTTTACTATACATTTTAAATTAATGATTAAATATGTTTTTTTGTGAAAAGTGTTCTTTGAAAAAATAAAGTTCTAGCATATACCTTGCAAAATATTTTGCAAGCTATATGCTAAAAACTTTATTTTTTCAAAAAACATTTTTCACTGTTTGATTCTACAAATTTTTAAAAGAGCTTTTAACATTTTAATTCATCACAGCACATGCTGATAAGAAATCCCTACATTTTATGAATTATTTGTAATTTTTCACTACTTGAAAAATCTTGTTACATGGTATTATATAACTTTCTAATTACAATTATTGCAATAGTTGAAATTATTGATATGTTTGGATTGATGGAATAGCTTTTCATTTTTTTAGTATTTTTTCCATTCCAAAACACATTAAAAATGTACAGGTAGGCCTCGATTAGTGCGAATAATTGGTTCCACGAATTTCCACACTAATCGAATTCGCACATTAAGTTAGGTCTTTTTTTTTCCTAAGTTCTGAGCTCAGGCAGAACTCTGGAATTTGCAGAGTCGCTAGCCGTTAGTTTTAGCTTATAATTAGAATTATTACTCGTCGTTCTAAACCGCGACCAAAATACCATTTTATTTTGCATTTGCAAATGCAAAATACCATTTTATTTTGCATTTGCTAGCTATAAAAATCACTAAAATGCAAAATACCATTTTATTTTGCATTTGCTAGCTATAAAAATCACTTTTCAAATATAAATTTGAATTTATACATGAAAGTAATATATAAATCGGATAACTATAAATTTATATGCTTTTCACTATTCAAAGTATTAACTCTATGGAAAATATGATAATTGGTTATGGCTTTGTGAGATTCCGGCCATTAGCTAACTTCACAATGAATAACCACAATAAACTTAACACTAACTTCAGTTTAAAAGAAAAATTTATTTTCATATTTTACATCATTGTTCATCATCTAAATCAAGAAATATTTATTTTCATATTTTACATCATTGTTCATCATCTAAATCTAAATTAATAGTTAGTGTTAAGTTTATTGTAAATATTTATATATTTTACATCATTGTTCATCATCTAAATTAATAACTCAGGAGAAATTGCATCTCATATCATCATTAAACTAACTGCCAAATCAAAACTAAAATAGCGAATCGAAAGTGGAAGTTGAGT